>JAUTBQ010055544.1:0-116543 GCA_032361185.1 Lepetodrilus ovalis
TCCAATAGCCGAAGTTCGCTATTGTGAAATTCTTTTCCTGGCAGAACTCTTTACGGGTTTTTTCTGATTCCTGCCATACGGTAATAAGGTCTTTCCAAGTATCACGTTTGCCTGTAACCATCTGAATCCCTCCGGGGTACAGCATGGCAAACTCCGGAATTATTTTTCAGGGCCTGTGTTTTTGACGGTTACAAAAAATACGTGCTTGAGTTGTTTTTAAAAGCAATTATTTTGTAACTGTTGTATAATTATATGCTTTTTGAGTAATATACGGAACCTCAGGTGCAGTTTTGGAGTTTAAAACAAAATTAGTGTTTGAGGGAAGATTTTGAATAACAAAAACTACATCTAAAATCTCTATATCGCCTGTGTTGCCATCGTCACCCCAAAGTGTCTTGTTGTTTTGAAATCTAATATATAACTCTGGTGAACACTGTGTTCTATCGCATCCTCTTTGTATTTTATCACCAAACAGCATTTTAAATATTTTAAACAAATAAATAATTATTATTTATCTACTACTTTATAGTTAATTTTAACTGTATCATTTATATCCCCTATCTCATACCATATGCTAAAACTAGTTACAGTATTATCTTTACCTAAAAATTCTACTTTATTTGCTATGTGAGTTACATCTAAAATGCTAAATCCACTTACATCTGGATATCCATTTAAAGTTGGATTGTCTGAGAATCTAATAATGAATTTCTTTGGGGTACTTATAGTTATCTCCAAACCTAAAACAACACTCCCATTCCTTTTTATTCTCGTAGTGCCAAAAGAAGATGTATTGCTATACAAAGTGCCATGAGTCAAAAGCAAAGGGTTGGATGTGCTATATTCTATATTTTCAGGAATATTGCTAGATTTAAATGCTTTCCTTTCTTCCCAGTTGTATTTGGTTTTTGCTTCGCTTAGGCTCGTTGGATAAGTAGGTGTGTTAAAGCTATGGGTAAATGTTTTATTACCATTATAATACACATGCACATAATACGCAGTATTTTGTTTTAAAACCCAATTTACTCGCTCACTTGCATAGTCATCATTAGCTTTAATAGTAGACACATCGCCTCTTAGTTTTGAGGTGTTTGTAAGCTCATATAAATATTCATTTTTAAACGTATCATCCCAGGTAATAGCAATAGGGCGAGAGACATTATTTGCCAAATCTCTTATTAATTTTGCTTCGGTGCTAATGAGGCTTAGAGCTTTTGGGGTGGGTAAGGTGGATACCACAATTGCTACATCTTTTAAGTCTTTTCCTACTACTTTAACTTGCCCATAATAAGCATGAAAACCAATATGGACATCTGTAATTTCAATCTTTTCGTTAGTGACTAGTGATATACTGACCTTATAAAGCTGAGTGGAGCCATCTTGGGCTGTTACGGTGTATGTTACTTCTTTCCCATCGGAGAAATCTTGGGCTGTTTCTGGAAGAGGAAAAATAGAAGCTCCGTTGCTGTAAGTGATGTTTAAGCTTATTGCCGTTAAATTCGTTCCACCAGGAAGCGCAGCGGTAATTTTTTTAGTAACGTCATCAATGTTCATCTTCGTTACGGGGCTTATTATGGATGCTTTTGTAATGCTTTTATCGCTGCTCGGTTTTTTAGCTGTTAAGCTCACCGTATAAATTTGCTCCGTGCCATTTTCAGCTGTAACGGTGTACGGTACCGTTTTCCCGTTGGAAAAGTCTTGCGGGATATTTCCTTCCGGAGAAATAGAAGCCCCGTCACTATAAGTGATGTCTAAGGTTATGGCTGTTAAATTCGTGCCAAAAGGGACGCTAGCCGTAATGCTTTTATTGGCTTCATCAATGTTGGCAGTAAGTTTGGGGCTGGTATTAACGGTTACTTCAGTAATGCTTTTACCCTGCTTTGGTGCTTCTAAGTCTATTCCTATATAGTAATTCTGAGTGGAGCCATTTTCAGCTGTAACGGTGTATTTTACTTTTCTTCCATTGGAGAAATCTTGAGGGGTTTCAGGGTCAGGAGCAATAGAAACCCCATTATGATCGATAGCCAGGGTAACAGTCGTTAAATTCGTGCCGTAAGGGATACCCGAAAGTACAAAGGTTTCAGAATATATTTGCTCAACTCTACTAGCTTTTACAGCAGGGTAGGTAATACCTATGTTTACAATGGTTTTCATGTTGCTCTGTTCTTTTATACGCACTGTATAAGTTTGCTCCGAGTCGTCTTTGGCTTTTACGGTGTACGTTACCGTTTTTCCGTTGGAGAAATCTTGAGACGTTTTTGGGTCAGGAGCAATGGAAGCTCCATTATGCTTGATACTTAGCGTTATAGCCGTTAAATCCGTGCCTGGGGGCACGCTGGTGGTAATTTTCGTGCCATCAATAATTGCCGTTACTTTGGGGCTGGTATTAACGATTACTTCTGTAATAGTTTTATCACTGTTCTGTTTTTGAGCTACGGAAATAATGACCTCATAAACTTCCTCCGAGTCGTCTTCTGCTTTTACTCTGTAGAGTACCGTTTTTCCGTTGGTAAAGTCTTGCGGGATTTGGTCGTCTGGATAAATAAAAACCCCGTTGTGGGTTATGTTTAGTATTATTGCCGTTAAATCCGTACCAAAAGGGACGGTAGCGGTAATTTTTTTAGTAGCATCATTAATAGTCATCTCCGTTTTGGGATTTACGATGGATGCTTTAGTAATGGTTTTCGTGTTGTTAAGTTTTTTTATACTCACCGTATAAGCTTGGCTAGAGCCGTCTTCGGCTTTAACGGTGTAAGTTACGCTTTTTCCAACCGAGAAATCTTGAGGCGTTGCAAGGTCAGGAGCAATGGAAGCTCCATTATGCTTAATACTTAGCGTTATTGCCGTTAAATCCGTACCAAAAGGGACGGTAGCGGTAATTTTTTTAGTAGCATCATCAATAGTCATCTCCTTTTTGGGATTTATGATGGATGCTTTAGTAATGGTTTTCGTGGTTCCAAGTTGTTTAGCTACGGAAATACTGACCGCATAAACTTGAGTTGATTTATTTTCAGCGGTTACGGTGTACTTTACCGTTTTCCCATTGGAGAAGTCTTGAGCTATTTTGGGGTCGGGAGTAATGGAAGCACCGCTGCTGTAGCTAATTTCTAAGGTAATTGTGCTTAAATCCGTGCCAGCGGGCACGATAGCGGTAACAGTTCTGTTGGCGACATCAACAGTGGCGGTTACTTTTGGGCTGGTGTTTATAATAACTTCGGTAATAGTTTTATCCTTTGATTTTTCGGGTACAGCAGGGTTACCCCCCATGCCACAACCAGCAAGCAACAGAAAATTGATTACTAATGTAACGAGTACAAGTTTGGAGTTTGGAGTTTGGAGTTTGTTCATGTTCCTATTATAGCATATTTAATCTGAAATAACAATTTCCCCATGGGGTACATATCAGGGGAAAGCCCTCACGGTTGAAAGGGCTCTCCAGAAGCGTGCTGAAGGGCTTCAGGTTCATCCCCCGTCAGATCAGCGGATAGGATGAAGCAACTACCACGGCACGGACGGTGTGGGATGATTGATCCCCGTCTGTCCATAAAGACAAGGTAAACTGCCTGGAAGCAATCGGTCTCAGCATGATGACAACACGCCCGGAGCGACGTTAAGGATATCAGGTGAGAAGATGACGTGTAACCCTGAAGCGTGTCCGCCGGCCGATGCCCGGGATGGGGCTTCAGGCTCTCTCCCCACGGCAGTAAATGCCCCATTCCCAGGACAGAGCATCCAGGCCCTTGCGCTGCATGGTTCTGCTTGTGGTACCTGGCTTGAACAACCTCCCGCACCGATGCAAGGGCCAATGCAATGAATGTTTTTCTTATTAGCTACTTTTTTCCCCACCTGTTACTGTTACAGTACTCTCAAAACTATTCGCTTCATAAGTACAGTCGTTTGGTAGAGTTATCGCAGTTATTTTAGTGGCAAAAAATGCTTTACTTTCAATAGAAGTAACGGAGTCAGGTATGGTGATACGTGCTAAAGAAGTACAATCCTTAAATACTCCAAATGCAATAGAAGTAAGCGTATTAGACAACGTTACATCTTTTAAAGCAGTACAATAAGCAAATGCCTTAGTTCCAATAGAAGTAACAGAGTCAGGTATGGTGATACTGGTTAAAGCAATACAATACGAAAAAGCAAAATATCCAATAGAGGTAACAGAGTCAGGTATGGTGATACGTGTTAAAGAACTACAATTAGTAAATGCTTCATTTCCAATAGAAGTCAGATAGATTGCTTTTGATAAATCGATCGTGAGAATGTTAGTAGTGCGAGACTCAGGATTCCCATTAAATATATTAGTATATGCAATAGTATTTCCTAATCCCAATACCTTTTTGCCATCTATGGTAGTGGGAATTATCACGTTAGTATCTGTGCCTTTATAGCTTGTTATTTGCACCCCGCCAGTTACAGCCCTTGTTTCCCAATCAGTGAAAGATGCATTTAACACTTCTATCCAAATAGCATTCAGGGTAATATTTTTTGTAATGGGGGTGTCAAAATCAAATGTTTCTCCATCTAACCGCCATTCAATAAACTTAAAGTCTTTTTTTGTTGGAGCAGTTGGTGCTGTGGCTTTTTCGCCTTTTTTTACTGTAATAGAGGCTATTGTATCGCCACCATCGGTATCAAAAGTAATTATTGGCTCTTTAACCGTTATACTAACAGTGTAATCCTGAGTTGATCCGTCTTCGGCTGTTACGGTGTATTTTATGCTTTTGCCAGCGGAAAAACCCTGGGGCGTTGCAGGGTCGGGATCAATGGACGCCCCGTTGTGGGTTATTGCCAATGTAACTTTGGTTAGGTCCGTGCCATAGGGTACGGCAATGGTAATGCTTTTGTTGACGACATCAATAGTGGCGGTTACTTTTGGGCTGGTGTTTATAATAACTTCGGTAATAGTTTTATCCTTTGATTTTTCGGATACAGCAGGGTTACCCCCCATGCCACAACCAGCAAGCAACAGAAAATTGATTACTAATGTAACAAGTACAAGTTTGGAATTTGTTCATTCTTCCATTATAGCCCATTTATTCTGAAATAACTATTTCCCCATGGGATACATATCGGAATATGTCAACATGGATTTCGCTTCATTTAACGATTTCAAGCCGATTTTTTCTCAGCCCGAACCTTTGATGAATCACGTTGTTTTTCCGGATTCAATATAATCGTATCTTCTGATATCCATTGCCGAACTGATCGACTTCCCCAGCGTTCTGGGTATTTTTTACAAGCTTTTTCCATTGTCTTGTTACGAAGATCAAACAGCCGGACATCTTCACCCTTTCTTCGTTGCATCGGGGATATATATCCCAAAGAAGAATGAAGATGAACATGATTATACCAATGAACGAAAGAGGCAAACCATTCCCGGGCTGCAGACATATCTTTAAAGCGTCCAGGGTATTTTCTACTGTATTTCAATGTCTTGAAGAAACTTTCAATAAAGGGATTATCATCACTCACACCCGGGCGGCTGAATGATGTCTTTGGAAATCTCTTCACTCTCCCTCTCATGGATTTCCCAGGATACACTTGAACGATCATAAAGATCCTGGAGCACATAAGCATAAAAGAACAATCCTCGTACTGATATGTATGGAGCCTAAGTGATATCCCAGGTAAAAACCTGATCAGGACCAGTTGTCACAACCTCAGGCAGTTTTCTAACCTTTCTGTCCACGCTTGGTATTATCCCGATGATGAATCATGTCCGCAGCTCTGAGCATGCGTTATAACGTACTTTCAGAAGCCATGTATTTCTCTTGCTGAGCAAGAATTGGAACAATCTGGTGTGGATTCATATCAGGGAACCTTTTGCTAGTACAAAGATCCTGAATCTTTTTCTCCTGCACAGCTGTCAGTTTCCGGAATATCCTTTTTCCAGCACCTTTTGCGTTTATCAAAGAAACCTTCCTTGCACCAGTTCTGAAATGTTCTGGGCGTAATACCAACAAGCTCACAGGCGTTCTTCTGCCAGGCACCTTCCTTGATCGCTTTCTGAATAACCGTATAAACATCTTTCTTCACGGATGCTGTGATCAGTCGTCCTCGTTCTCCCCCAAGATATAAGGGAGTTTTTTTTGAGCATCAGGAGGGCCGCCATCTCTGCAAGGGCTTTGTCTTTTCGGTTGAACTTTTCTATCGTATCCAGCTGTCGGGGACCAAGGGGTGCATCTTGGCTTGTTATACCCTGATTGAATTTGGCTAACCAGTTACGAACAGTTTGGTCACTGATGCCTGTATCCTGACTGACACTGTAAAGACTCTCAGCATCTGGTGGCAAGATTCTTTTGATAACCGAGTCCTTGATAGCATTGCCGTATCTCATCTTTACCTCATGGATTTTCATATGCTGAAGCCCAATTGAAAATTTAACTCCGGGCGAAATCCATGTTGATACAGGGGGGATATCAGGGAAATTCCTCCAGTTGAATCTAACCTCATAATGGAGACAAACAGTTAAGCCTCAGATGAAAATAACAGGAGAGACTTAATGAGTGAGAAACGTAGAAAGGACATCAAAAAATTTAAAAAAGATGCAGTTGAACTGTTATTACGTTCAGGAAAACTGCCAGTAAGATCGCTGAGAGCCGGGGATCAGATATAACCTTTTGAGTCGTTGAATTGTAATCACCCGAGTCAAATTGCAGGATCTGACACAAGAGAAAGGGGCATCTTCCGATTGTTTGGATAACGACACGCCGACCAAAGGAGGAGCCCCCGAATGTTGGAGCTGCAGATGCATGAAGCCCCTTTATTACGTCGGCAGAAATACACTGTCTGTCAATTTGTCCAGGAGTCCGAATGCTCAGAGGGGACAGGCTACTACCTGTCAGAGTCACCCGGGCACCGGAAGGTCAGGAGGTACAAGAGCAAGCTTGATATCTTCAAACCCTATATCGATAGCGTTTATCGGGGATGAATCATTCAGAGTGGAGCAAGGACAGGCGGCAGCCTTACGGAGCGGGTTTCACCTTGTTTTTTCAGAATTCTGTGTGATAAATGGTCTCCCCCTGCTTTACGTTCCAATACCTGCTGAAGCATCCTCGAGCTTCCTCCCGAAGAGTCTGTTCCAGAACAGACTATCTGTCCGTCTCTTGTGTGAACTCTGTTTTCGATGTAGTATTTACTCTTCCACAACGTTCGATCATATCTCCAAATTCTAATCACAAACCCTGAAAGGGTTTCCCGATGCTGAATTTTTATTTAATTTCAAATGAAATTTACAGATTGCTTTCAATCCGAAAAACACCGCGCTCTCACGGGAACGGAGATTAAAAATTCACAGAAACTGTTGTAACATAAAATCCCGGCCCTTCCCCTTTTGAGCATTTTATTTATTTTCAGCCATAAATCTGGATATAATTCTCCCGAATCAGATGGTTACCAGTGGATTAACTTCCAAAAAATCAGATTCCACGAGTGATGTCAGGTCTGAAAGTGCTTTCTCTTCATCCTCCCCATCAGCAACGATTCTAATCTCTGTGTCCTTCGATATGTTGAGAAGAATAATCTTGATAATATTTTTTGCATCAGCAGATTTTTCTTCTTTAAAAACTGTGATTTTACTCTTGTATAATTTAGCGGTTCTAACGAACAGATCAGCTGGTCGGCTGTGCAAGCCTGTTTCATTATTAACAATTATTCTGGTCTCCATGATTTTTTTAACTCCTTGGGTATTTTTTCCGTAATATACGGAGTACAGATGTTTTTGTAATTGAAAAAAGGAAAAAATGATATAGTAAGACAAGAATCGGTACTTTGATTTTTTAATTTTTCCAAGATCACTTGATTCTACGGACTTCATGAGGTTCCAGATTCGAAACATATCGCTGGTTCCGAACTGTTCTTTCAGAAGAGCTTCCAGATACTTTACATTTTTTGGGGCAATTGCCCCAAAAAACACCATACAGCACAACAACTGGATTCAGCCAAATTTGATGTTCCCCGGAATAATATAATGTTGGCTAAAACATTATATACAAAGGAAATCGGTATTGTGTCAGCAGAATATCATCTTTCTGCAAATCCTTCAAGTTGCTCCGGGACATGATTTTTTGCAATGTGGCACAAAATATACGGGTAAGCCCTTCCCGTAACGATTCAGCAATTGGAACCAGTGTACCGCCATGTGCTTCGGGCAAGCGTCCTGCTCTGGCTTATGCAAATTCAGGAATCCACTTCAGGGTGTCGATGCCTCAACGATTGATTTGCGCCTGAATCTTTTCCCCTGGGCTCATTTCAGACGCAATATTGAAAATGTTGCCCCTGGATACAGGTAAAACGATCGTTCTGCTGACGAATCAATTGACATGGTTTCCAAAAACAGTGTCGTCAGTCCATAAAGACCGCTGGCAGATTGGCATATTTCTCAGGACGATCAGGCAGAGTCTGGAGCTCAAGAGTTTTTTCGGAACCAGCAAACACACTGTACTGACACCAACATGGATTTCCTGAATCACATTTCGTCTGCTGCAATATCTCTCTCAGACAAACAGGAGGAGTGCGTTCTGTCGGTGCCTTGATGTCAGTGATTGCTGTGATGCTTTTCCCGGGAAAGGATCTCTGGCTCTGGTTGCACAAACAAAAACCTGATGGGGATTCAAGCAACAATTCCTATGGTTACATGGGGTTGTTTTTACAAGCGGAAATTATTCTGGACAGCTATGATATGCTTTTGAAATAACCAAAGGCTTGAAGAGGAGAACGAGATCCTCAGGATTCCCCTGTTGATAGCCTAACCCCGTGGAAAGGGAAGAGGTCAGCAGACATTCCCCTTGTAGTCCTTGAAATCAATCCAGTCAATTCCAAGCGGAGATTGAGGCATCTCTCCCCGGCGGTACAAAAAAGGCTGACCACGATCCAGAACCCCATCCAGAACATCCCATGCCATTTCATTTTCCTTGGCACTGACATAGAGGGTGCGATCCCCTTCAAGGGCATCCATAAGCAGCCGTTGATAGGCATCTTCAATAACTGGCGGACCGAACGCATTGGAAAGACTGAAGTCCAAACGGCTCTGTGCTATGTCATGATCGGTTCCGGGCACCTTCACCGCATGATCTATTACAATTCCGGTAGTGGGCTGAATATGAAAAATAATCCGGTTAGGTTCCAGCTCTCCGCCAGCATTGTAGAGGAGTCTGGGAATTCGTTTGAAACGGATACCAATTTCCGTCCCTTTTCGCCCCAGTGCCTTGCCGGATCTGATGTATATCGGCACCCCTTCCCAGCGAAAATTCCGGATCCGAAGTTCCAGTTCGGCGAAGGTTTCGACGTTGGAGTCCGGATTCACCATGGCCTCCTGGCGATAGCCTTCGTACTGACCCCGAACCGAACGGATAACCTCCATGGTTTTCAGCACATTGGCTTTCTGATTCCGAATATCCTCTGAATCCAGGCTCACAGGTGCTTCCATCGTGAGCAGGGCCAGCATCTGCATCAGATGATTCTGCACCATATCCCTGATAACACCGGAACCATCAAAATAGGCCCCCCGTGATTCCACACCGATCTTCTCGGATGCATTGATCTGAATTGATTCGACATTCCCTGCATTCCACAGGGGATCGAACAGACTGTTGGCAAAACGAAATATCAACAGGTTTTGTACGGCTTCCTTGGCCAGATAATGGTCGATGCGATAGATTTGTTCCTCTTCAAAATTTTCAGAAAGACGCTGATTCAGTTCCCGGGCACTTTTTAAATCATAGCCAAAAGGTTTCTCCACAATAATCCGTGTCTTCGTACCGAATCCTTCTTTTCTCAACGCATCTGCGGTATCGGCGTAAACCTTAGGTGGCAGTGAAAAGAAGACTATCACTGTTTTAAAGCTCCCAAGGCTCTCCAAATATCCGCACAAACCCTGAATCCCGCGGTGATAATGAAGCAGTGGGGAAATTGCATCGGCGGCTCCAAAATGCTTGCGAAACTCTTCATCGGTAAATTGTTTCCGACCCGACCCGATGATGGCACAGCCCTTGCCAATCCGGCCAGCCTGTTTTAAGGAGTCCAGAGCGGGAATCAATTTGCGGTGAGCCAGATCGCCCGAGGCTCCAAGTATGATAATTGCCGAATTCTTTACACTTTTCACTGCAACTCCCTGCAACGGACCGAACGATATCCCGATTCAATCCATTTTTCGATGAATGCAAAAAAACTACCAACATTCCAGAAAAAATCTCCGAAACGGCAGCCTTTGCTTAAACCGGGACACAGGGAAAAACGCCTGAATCGAAGCCATTTTTCCGACTTGCCCGGGAATGAGAACACCTCGCTTTCCGACGAAGGCTACACCTCCCGATGGCACGAACCGATTCGCCCCGGATGGGTCAGTTCAGAATGCTGGAAAATACGACAGACGTAAAGGGAAAATACTCTCAGAGTTAAAAAAGGTTCCCGAGCGAGCAAATTGATCCATGCCGGAATTTCCTTTTCCAGATTATTGGACTCACAACCCGGGATTTGGTTATCTTGGGGGGAGAGAACGGAGGATTACATGGAAAGAAAGAACATCGGAAGTTTACGCAATACAGCATTGTTTTTCATTGCCACAGCCCTTCCGCTACTGTTTAGCGGTTGTGGATACAACAAAATGGTAACACTCGAGGAAAATGTAAGTTCCTCCTGGGCCCAGGTAGAAAATGTCTATCAACGTCGAATGGATCTCATTCCCAATCTGGTGGAAACTGTGAAAGGCTATGCGACCCATGAACAGGAGACATTTACAACCTTGGCCGAAGCCCGAAGCCGTGCCGGTGGTGTAATGAATATTGATGAGAATTTGCTCAACAGCCCTGAGGCTTTTGCCCGGTTTCAGCAAACCCAAAATACTCTTGGATCGGCCCTTCAGCGCCTGATGGTAGTAACCGAAAACTACCCCGATCTCAAGGCGAATCAAAACTTTCTGGCCCTTCAGGATCAGCTTGAAGGTACCGAAAATCGTATTGCCGTCGAACGAAAGCGCTTCAACGAGGCAGTTCGATCTTATAACACGCTGATTCGGCGTTTCCCACAGGTCTTCATTGCCAATATGACCGGTTTCGAGAAAAAACCATATTTTGAGTCCGTAGCAGGTGCTGATGTGGCTCCGGAGGTTAAGTTTTAAGATGAAATTACCAAGCTCTGATGAAAAAAAACGAATCAGCCAGGCCGTTTCCGAAGTCGAAACCCTGACAGGTGGCGAGATAGTCACCGCTATTATTCCCGAAAGTGATGACTACGCATTCCGGGAACTTCTTTTTGGCATCATCTCCGGTTTACTTGTATTTGCTCTGCTTCTGATTTTTATTACACCTTTGGAACGTCTGATAGACAAGCTGTTCTGGACTGATTCGTCGGTTCTTGTTCCTCTGGTAATGGCCTGTATATCCCTCCTTGCAGGAGCAATCTTTTATTTTCTCTTTCAGCTCCCCCCTCTGGATCGGTTTATCGTGGGCAGAAGGGCGATGGCAGAAGCCGTCAGACGCCGTGCTCTACGACATTTTGTGGAAAGCAACGCCTGTGATACCGTGGACAGAACAGGGATTCTTCTATTTATCTCTTTATTGGAACGGCGGGTAGAACTTGTCGCTGATAAAGGAATCAATGCAAAAGTAGCTCCCGCTTCCTGGGACCGTATCGTATCATCCCTGACTAGAGGAATGAAAGAAAAAAACATGACGGATACCATCGTTACAGCGATTAAGGAAATTGGTCTTATTCTCAGCGAACATGTTCCTCCCCAACAGAATAATGAGAATGAGCTTCCCGACACACCAACAGAACTGGGCAGGGGATCGTGATGTTGAAAAAAAATCTGATTATTACTGCGGTACTGACAATTTTGTTCTTTGCATCGGCCATCTGGACGTTCGGCCTTGAGGTTCCCCGGCTTGAAGGCCGTATCAACGACCATGCCGGAATTCTTTCATCTGCTGATTCTCAAAATCTGGAGAATTATCTGGCCGGGGTAGAAACGGCAACAGGAGCCCAGATTGTTCTTCTTGCCATTCCGTCTCTGGAAGGTGAAGTCCTGGCGTCTTACAGTTTAAAAGTCGCAGAAAAGTGGCGGTTGGGGCGTGCCGAAGAAGATAACGGTGCCCTGTTGCTGGTAGCCATGAAGGAAAAAAAGATCCGGATTGAAACTGGTTACGGTCTGGAAGGTGTCCTGACCGATATCATGAGCGGTTACATTATCCGGGAAATTGTGGTGCCAGAGTTCAAGAAAGGTCATTTTGACAAGGGCATTGCCGCTGGTCTCAAGAGCATGGGCGGTGTCGTTACCGGAGATCGTTCGATCAGCACGGAGCAGATCAACAAATCACAACAGAACAAGGGTGAAGGTGGTATTCCCATATTTTTTCTGATTTTCATTTGTGTGTTCTTTTTGGGACGTATCGGTCGCTACAGAAGACACCGACGGGGAGGCATGTCGCCAATGGGTGCATTCTTTCTCGGTTCCATGCTGGGGAGTGCATCTCGATCCCGGGGAAGCTCTTCATTCGGTGGAGGCTTTTCAGGAGGTGGTGGCGGTTTCGGAGGAGGCGGGGCCAGCGGAGGCTGGTAACAGAATATCCTCCCGAACCGAATGCTTTCGGGAGGATAAAAGTCTGATCATCTGGACCAAAATTTACTCAGAAGCATATTTTTCAGATATTTCCCAATCTGTTATGCCCGGAAATCAGTCTTGACTCTCACCAACTTCCACGAGTTTCAGAATCCTGTCCGTTTCTGCTATTCCCCGTTCAATAAGTTCGTCAATAATTTCTGCCACTGGCATGATTTTGACTGCCAGACCCACACTCTGACCTGCCATCAACGAACCATTTTCGATGTCTCCGTCGATAACAGCTTTTTTCAAACCACCGATCCAGAAGGATTCCAGTTTTTCACTGGCTTCCCGGACATTCATGTCACCCCGCTCTATTTGTGCCAAAAGTCCAAGTTGAAGGGTTGTAAAATCCCTGGCCCCTTCATTGACGATGGAGCGGACAGGAATAACCGGAACCCGGGGATCGAATTGGGCACATGGCACGGCATCCTTGGAGGAGGCTTTGATGATGGCGTTCTTGAAATTATCGTGAGCGATGGATTCTTCTGCCGTAACAAACCGGGTACCCAGCTGAACGCCTGAAGCTCCCATCATCAGATAGTGAATCATAAGAAGACCGCTGCCAATTCCACCAGCAACAAATACGGGAACCTCTTCGGTATGAGGCAGGATCTGCTCGGCCAGAACACTGGTTGAAACCGGGCCGATATGACCTCCGGCTTCATGCCCCTCGATAATCAGGGCGTCAACACCCATCTTGATCAACGTCTTGGCCAAACCGACTGTTGGAGCAAAACACAGGACCTTGCTGGTGGTCTGCTTTACCTTGTTAATGGCATCCCTGGGAGGCAGGCCGCCAGCAAAAATAATGTAGGGAAACTCAATCTCCAGGGCATGGTCCAGTTGCTTTCTGAAATTCGGTGCAATGGTAATCAGATTAACGCCAAAAGGTTTGTCTGTCAGCTCAGAAGTTTTTCTAATCTCCTCCCTGAAAAGGTCAACAGGCATATTGCCACCTGCCAATACGCCGAACCCGCCAGAACCGGAGATGGCGGATACCAGTTTTGCCTCGGATATCCAGGACATTGCTCCACCAAGTATGGGATATTCCACACCCAAAAAAGCCCTTCCCCGGGCAAATAATTTATCCATCAATTTCCTGGATTTTTCCATGACATAATCTCCATTTGTTACACTCTACGATAATCCAGAGGCCATCGTCAAATGATGCTCAAATATCAGTTCTTTTTTGCAATCTTCGCCCAGGTATCCCTGAGTCCGGCAATACGGTTAAAAACCGGTTTCTCTCCGGGTATATGATCGCGGATATCAGCGGTGAAATATCCGTTACGCATGAACTGAAAACGTTCCTCAGGAGTGGCGACCACCAGAGACGGCTCCACTTTGACATCGGAAAGGATAATTTCCGAATCCGGATTGATATAATCCAGAAAATCCTTGCCCTCCTCGACTTTATTGACATCTTCCAGGCTTATCAGATGGTCGTAAAGACGAACTTCCACATTCGCTGCATTGTGACGGGACACCCAGTGCAAGGTTCCTTTTACTTTCCGGCCGTCGGCACTCTCTCCTCCCCGGCTTTCCGGATCGTAGGTGCATAACAGTTCTACAGGTTTACCCGAATTATCCCTGACAACTTCATCCACGGTGACAAAACAGGCATATTTCAGTCTGACTTCCTTCCCCGGGGCCATACGAAACCACTTTCGGGGGGGGGCGTCCATATAGTCATTTTCCTCTACCCATAATTCGCCGGAAAATTCTATCTCACGACCTCCTGCTGCAACTTCTCCGGGCTTGTTTTCGGCAGTGATGATATCAATTTTCCCTTCAGGCCAGTTCGTTATCGTTAATTTCAACGGGTTAAGAACCGCCATACGCCTTTCGGCTGTGCGGTTAAGTTCTTCCCGAACATGAAAAATCAGGAATCCAATATCCACCAGACTGTTCACCTTGCTGATGCCTATTTCTTCAATGAATTTTCTGATGGCTGCGGCCGGATATCCCCGGCGTCTCATACCACTGATCGTCGGCATCCGGGGGTCATCCCAGCCATGAACATAATGCTCTTCAACAAGACGACGAAGATAGCGCTTGCTCATAATGGTATAACTGAGATTCAGCCTGGCAAACTCATATTGGTGAGGCCGATGCGATACTGAAACATTGTCCAGAAACCAGTCATAAAGAGGCCGATGATTCACAAATTCCAGGGAACAGAGGGAGTGGGTGACACCCTCGATGGCATCTTCATATCCATGGGCAAAATCATACATGGGATAGATACACCACTCATCCCCGGTGCGATGATGTGTTTCTTTGCGAATACGATATATCACAGGATCCCGCATCAATATGTTCACATGCTCCATGGATATTTTTGCACGCAAGACACAGGAACCTTCTTCCAGCACACCAGAACGCATCTGTTCAAGGAATTCCAGATTTTCCTGCACCGATCGGTTCCGGCAGGGGGAATTAATACCAGGCTTTGTTGGAGTTCCCCGGTTTTGAGCCATTTTTTCAGGGCTCTGATGGTCGACATAGGCTTTCCCGGCATTCACCAGCTCTACGGCCCATTCATAAAACCGGGAAAAATATGACGAGGCATGCCTGACGGCACCTTCCCATTGAAAACCCATCCACCGGAGATCCTCTTCAATGGCCCGGACAAACGCATCATTTTCTTTCTCAGGGTTGGTGTCGTCATAGCGAAGACGGCAAATACCACCAAATTCTTCAGCAACGGAAGAACTCAAAATGAAGGCTTTTGCATGTCCGATATGCAGGTAACCGTTTGGCTCCGGCGGAAAACGGGTTACCACCAGGGAGATTCTTCCTGATTCAATATCTTCCTTGATAATCTGACGAATAAAATCCGGTCCCCGGTTTTTTTCTTCCCCGTTTTTCCCTGCATGATCCATCCTGACACCTCTTCCTGCCCCTGAAGATTATCCGGAATCACTATAGGGGCCGGGAAGCAAGCGGGTCAACAGAACAAGACGGCAAAATCTTTTCAGCATGGAATCCCCGATGCAACTTGTACCGTTCACTGCGCCGTCCTTCCGGATCCCTGATGAGCATATCAGCATTTTCGAAAATTTTGCGAAGCCATGTCTCCCCCTCTTCCTTCGAAGGGAAAAGACGGCTCTGTACAGGAAGCCATCGGGTTGCAGCAGGTCCCGGGGGGTGGGGTTCTCCGGCACCTGCATGGAAAAACCAGAGTCCTCTGTTTTCATAAGACTGCCAGCTAATATGAAAAACATTCTCCAGGTTGACATAAACCCCGTCGTCAATTTCCAGAAACACTTCACGGCCTCCAGGAATGATGAAATTTAAATACCTCAGCCATCAGTCCATGTTGTTTTCTCGGGAGAAGCAGCGTTTCAAATTTTCTTTTTCCCATTCGTGACGCCCTTTCTATTTTTTTACATCTTATTATACTGAAGAATTATGGCAAGATGTGTAGTTAAATTCGGTGGATCAAATTTCAGAACCGCTGTTGATATGACAAGAATACTCCAGGCAATTCGACTTTATAAAGAACCGCCAGTCATCGTCGTTTCAGCTTTTTACGGGATAACGGATGAGCTGATCGTCGTCATGGATGCGGCACTACATGATGAATCTGCCATCCGCAGAATTATCAACCGGCTGAAATCCATGAAAATGAAATCACTCGAAACGCATATCGGCGATAATGTCGCCAGAGAAGCAGTCTACGTGAATCTCCGGAGTCGGTTGGACACACTCTCACGCATTCTCCTTGGCACACATTACATCGGGGAGATTCCTCCCTTTACGAGGGACCGTATTCTCAGCTTTGGAGAACGTCTGAGCTCCTTGATCATAACAGCTGTACTGAATTATAACGGCATACTTGCAGTCGAACGGTTACCTGAAGACATTGGACTGATAACCGATGGGGAAGAGGGAAATGCCACTGTTGATTTTATCGCTTCTGAACAGACTGTCGCTTCGGCCCTTCCAGAGGGTAAAGTCTGTGTTATCCCGGGTTATTACGGTATTGCTCCCGATAGACGCATTACCTTGTTGGGCCGGGGGGGAAGCGATTATTCGGCGGCAGCCGTGGCCCGCTGCATATCGGCAGAATCACTTGATGTATGGAAGGATGTAAACGGATATCTCTCTGCGGATCCAAAGGTTGTAAAGAACACTCGGCGTATCATGAGACTTGGCTACAGTGAAGCGGCCGAACTTTCCTATTTTGGAGCTCAAATTCTACATCCCAGAACCGTTGAACCCCTGGAAGACAAATGTATTCCCATCAGGATTTTCAACATCAATAATAATGAAGACATTTTTAACCCGCTATCAATCATCGGGCCTGATGCCGAAACTCCCAGGGGACCAAAAAGTGTTACTTTCACTGATAATTTCGCTGTTCTCACCCTGACGGGTGCCGGTGTTGGAATCAAACCAGGAATACTGGCAAAAGTAACAGGTTCCCTGGACCGGTCGGGTATCAACATCAAATCAGTGGTTACCAGCCAGACCGCCATCAACATCTATCTTGATGAAGCCGATCTTGATCGAACAGATGCTGCTATTCGATCCCTGGAACTTACGGCAGTGAATCACATCATACCCAGACGAAACCTCTCTGTGGTAGCACTTGTGGGTGATGGTCTGGGCGATGCCCCGGAAGTAGCTGAGGGAATAATGGAAGCCCTGGATCAACACGGAGTTCGATTTACCATTTTTTCTGTGGGGGCTTCAGATGTGGCAGCCTATGCTGTCATTCCCAGAGGGCAGAGAGACAAGGCACTTCAGGCCCTCCATGAACGATATTTTTCCGCCCGGGAAAAATCTGATGTCAACATTGTGCATCATTCCCATAACCCATTTTCAGCGGATTAAAAAATCTTCCCGCACTTCATCATGATTTTTCATCCGGCCATTCCTGCTCACTGCGCAACGGGCCGTAGGGTCTCATCATATTATCAAAAACTTCACTCATCTTTTCCTCAATTGCCTTCTTTACCTGTCGCGAAAACGATGTCAGCGTACGGTGGCGATCGAAGTATGGAGAATCATCTGTAGGAAGGAAAAGCTGAAAGGGGTCCATTTTCAGAACTTCGGACAGTCTGGCAATTATTTCTGCACTCGGCCATCGGCGTGAGCGTTCAATGTCACACATGTATCCAGAACTGATTCCGGCACCTTCAGCAAGCTCGGCCTGGGTGAACCCCATTTCCTTACGGACACGTCTGATATTTCCAGCGATAATCTCTTGCAACTGCCAACCCTGCATGGATTAATATGATGGAAGATGAATCCGTAAAAGACCACAGGCTCACGGCTTTTTACAAATACGCCATTAGCGTATTTGTTGAAGGTTTTCATGCGGCCTCATAACTCCGTTGGGGCCAGCAGAATCAGTTTTCTTGTTATGGCAACATGCATGTTTTTTCTGTCCGAAAGTCTGGATTCTCCCGTGAACTCTGGCATGATGAGCCAAACACAATACAGGGGATTGATAGCATGAGTCCTGAATGGTGAGAGATATGATCGAACGTTGTGGATGCGTTGAAAAAAGAGTACATACCACACCGGAAACAGATTTCACAAAAGAGACGGACAGATGGTCTGTTCTGGAACAGGCTCTTCGGGAGGGAGATCGAAGGATGCTTCAGCAGACATTTGAACGTGAAGGAGAAAAATACTTTGAAAAGCATTCTGGAGTAGAAGAGGCCTCCGGAAAGGAGTCTTGCCATCGCTGTTGAACCAATCAGCGTTAACCTGGATTTCTCACAACAAAATACAACGTAACAGGAGAAATCCCTTATGAAAACACAGTGTCATCCCCTACCGCTGAATCTTCAGGGACCGGATCATCGAAAAAACGTTGTCAGAAATGATTCGGATGTGAATACGGAACACGTGATAGATGGAGTGCCACACGTTCGATTATTGCCAGGGTTGGGTTTTTACTCCGGGGAGCAAATCCCGACTCATGCATTATACGAAACGGTCTACTGTGCCCGGGGTGCTCTGGAGCATCGGATCAAGGATCAGAAACTGGATCTATTCTCATCACGGACATCCAGCAGGCTGTCGGGCTGAGTGATACGGGGGGAATCTCATTCCAGAGCCAAATAAATATTTCTTCCACCGGATAATCACTGCTTCCCCATAGATGGTACGGGATGTCTTGTACGTGACTGGAAAAGGTGAAAAGGAAGCGAACTCCCTTATGCTATCACAATGATTGTATAATGTGTTTGGCGTAACTCTGATTGATTTTCCCAATCCATGGCTGCAGATCTTGTTTTCAGTTTTCAGGCAGGTGCTTGTGAGCAATCCGGGTTAGAGATATCAACAACTTCTCCGGAAGCTTCATGCCCCATAATAATGGAGGAATCCGGCGACCAGTACTACCGCCAATGCCATGAACATCACTACTGCAGATTCCACAGCCGAACAGATACGAATCAACAACTCCCCTTCTTCAGGAACCAGTTTGGGAGCATCTGTGATACTTAAAGATTTCAACTATGTCAGTTCAAGTGCTTTCACTCATCAACACCTGTTTTTCCAAAACTCAATACTCTGTGGATCTCATCGTTGCAACGAGAGCATTACACAATTCGAAAATGGACCGAAGAACTCAAACCAGATACAATATCTCTCCTGCATGATCGACTATAAGAGTATCCGATTCATTCCTTCTTTCATTAATATTCAAGGAATCATAGCTGAGGTATTTCAAGTTGGTTTTTAAACATCTCTCCATGCTTATATTTGTTGCCAGAACCAATGAAATTCTTGGTTCATCAAGATCTCCGTTAATTTTCCCGGGCCCCCTGACATTAGTCGAGAAAGATAAAACCCCTCGGGGAATCATTTCAAAGTCCTTAAAATTCTCTAAAAGATAATCCAACGTATGAAAACCCATTTTGTCGATGTATTGATCCCACATAAATGAAACTGTTGTTATATGCGGTCCGTAAAGTATTAGCTGACCTCCAGGCTCAACAATTTGGTCCAGCTTATACATAGCTTTTGCAGCAGTCCATAATTCCTGATACATGGGAGGTGCTATGGCAATAACTTTCTTGTACTGCCGCCCAGTATGTCTAATATGTATTTTCTTGGATATTTCAACCGTCTTATCCCAGGTTTCAGGATAGCTGCCCCAACTTATCTGTTTGATATTATTAGTCATATCAACGGCCATTGTCAGATAAACCACAGGAGTTGGGATTAAAGCCGCCGCTTTGTTTATAATTCTCCGTGTACTGGTATCTTTAATTCCCATTATATTCCAACGCCCGGTAACAACAGCCTGCCAGTGCAATGTCTGTAAAAACTCACCACCTGAAATCCCGGGGAAAAAATACTTCGGCCCACCTGAAAAACCAGCTATTTCATGCGGAAAGACAGGAGAGATTGGCAGAATGACGTCATAATCAAGGATTTTTCTGTTAAGAAGGATTTCTACTTCATCACTATAATTTTTCTCCTTAAAAGAAATTGAGCCCAAGGACGTAAAGATTTGGCTTGACTTCCATTCATGGTTTTCAATTCTGCTGTTGCTGAAATCCTCCTTTTCTGTAATTCCATATAGCTTAATTATGTCTTTTTCAGTCAAATAACGATGCGTACCTAACGCAATAAGATAGTCTACATGAAGGTTCTTTCTATTAAAACGCTTCTGAAGTCCGGGAATGATACAGGGTAATGGGCATGTCCGGGTTGCATCCGGAGTGATTACGAGAATTTTTTTGAATTCATTTCCCAGACTATCCACAAGTTCATCTAAAATAACTTCAAGATTCTCATATGTAACAGAAGGCAAAAAATCATTCATATGAGATTATGCTTAAATCTCATTTTTTTCAGGAAGTCAATTGACTGTTTCATTTCATCCATTCCATTTACACCATCCTCAATCGAAATCCAACCATTGAAATCAATTTTTTCAAGACGGGTAAAAATTGACCTATAATCTATATCCCCTTCACCTGTAATACCGTGAACAAGATATTCCGGATAGCCGATTACTCCATCATCACTAATAATATCCTCCCACTTTTTCCCCGGTTTCAAGAACCGATCACTAGCGTGCATTGTTTCAATTCTTGGAAGAACATTATCCATCAACGCTATATGGTCATCTCCAGCAATAAGAGAATTTGAAGGATCATACTGGACGCCGAACCAGGGAGAATCAATTGAATCTACAAGGGGAATAAAGACGTCCATTTTTTGTGCAAATTCTCTGTTATCCCAGAAATCATCTTTATAGTGATTTTCAATAACAATTTTCACACCGGATTTTTCAGCTTCAGGCAAACAGGCTTCAATGCATGAACGTACACGTTCCAGTCCGGTTTCAATCGCCAAACATGCTCGATTCTGGCCGGATAATGTTCGGCAGTATTTCCCACCAAGCTCCCCGGTAACCCTGATCATCTCAATCTGCTTTTCAATCTCTTTATTACGTTCAGTCACATCTTCCACTGTAAAGTCCGAAGAATAACACATCATGGGAATTGTCATTCCATGATCTTCAACCCTACTTTTGATTTTATTCAGATATGATGAGGAATGTGATTTAAGGAAACGGCTGTACAGCTCCAGGCCATCAGCTTCTAAAACCACCGAACTATCAATCCACTCTTCAAGGTCCATTTCCCCTGATGAGATTTCTTTAACCCAGCATTTAGGAAATGCAGCGATAGAAAACATAAAATTCTCCTAGTTAATCCAATAGAATAACACTTTTTACAACATCAAGATTCTGCATGGCATGAAAACCATCTTCCCAAGTGTCGAATGCGTAACTTTCCGATAATGATTGCAAATCTATTTTTTTATGAGAGCAAAGTATCAGAACTCGTTCCCAGGTTGGCCAATTATGGCTGAAAGTTCCCTGTATCTTGATGTTACCGGCAACAACCGGGTCAAGACTGAATTTGAGCGGATTGGAATCCCAACCGATTTTAATTACTGTACCACCAGGTCGAGTCCATCTATAGGCTTGTTCCTGCGTTGCTGATAGACCAACTGCATCAACAACAATATGTGCACCCAGTCCATCACCAAGTTTTCCAAGAAGAACATCCAGTTCTTCATCATCTGTAAAGACGCAATAATCAGCACCTGATAATGCCCCGAGTTTCATTCGCTCAGAGTCTTTATTCAACCCGCAAAGAATTAAATATCCGGGAGAACAAAGCCTGGCAACCTGTAGAGCCATCATTCCTATCGGACCCGGACCAATAACAACAACAGTATCGCCAGGCATAATTCTGGAATTAACCATCATGGCATTAAACGCCACTGAAGCCGGTTCCGCCAATGCAGCTTCTTCAAAACCCAATTCTGATGGCAGTAAGTGAAGGATACCCTCACGAACAACTATATAATCAGCCATTGCTCCATTTATTAATGCACCGAAACCTTTTCGGTCTGGACACATGTGGTAACGGCCGGTCCGACAATAAACACACCTCCCACATATCTGAGCAGAAGTTTCACTAGTGACTCGATTACCGATTTCCCAGGTATCAACACCACTACCAAGCTCCTCAATAACACCACTGAACTCATGCCCGAGAATTACCGGGTAATCAACGGGATAACTGACTGATCCAGACCACTGATGTATATCACTTCCGCACACACCAACGGCTTGTACTCGGACCAGAACTTCACCAAAACCGGGTTTTGGTTTTTCGACATCTCTGCTTTTCACTTTTCCTGGTGCAACGTTAACTAACGCTCTCATCTAATTTCCTTTATTTTTTATACATTCAATAATACTTTTTTCAACTTGTGTCAGATGTACATTTATGGCAGTGAGCGTCCTATTCTTATCATTCTCTAAAATTGAATTTATTATACTTATATGCTCTTTATTTGAACTGTCCATTCTCTCGTTCAATTTCTGGGCAAGTTTTGTATAATTGTAAATAATACCTACATAATGCTTAACAATCTGATTCCCGGAAGATTCAATAACTATCTCTGTATGTAACTCCAAGTCGCTATTATAGATAGAAGGAGTTGTTTTATATGTCTCATTCCTGCTAATGAGTTCCGCTTCTTTTAAAAAAACGTCCCTTAACTGACGTAATTTCTCCCTGTTTATCAGTTCAAAATTTCTACGAACAGCTTCCTCTTCCAGAAAACGTCTGATGCTGAACAAGTAGGAAATATCTTCTGTTGTTAACTTTATAACAAAGGTACCACCCCTCGGATTGAGTACAAGAAGACCTTCTGACACAAGACGCTGTACAGCTTCTCGCAAGGGTACACGACTTGTCTGAAAATCCTCGCCCAACAGGTTATAATCAATTCTAGACCCTTGTGGAAGTTCACCTTCAAGAATCATAGACAGCATTCTTTCGTAGACTTGATCACCAACTTTATGACGTAAAATAGCCATTTCAAATTTACCCCTTTATGGCCCCGGCGGTTAAACCTCTGACAATATATTTTTGAAGTATAAAGGAAATAAAAATGATGGGTAGTGTTATTACAACAGATGCTGCCATCAGTCCTCCCCAATTTACTGAGGCATATTCAAGAAAGGAAAAGATGGCAACGGGCAAAGTCTTTGTATTTCTACCGGCTAACACCAATGCAAACATAAAATTATTCCATGAATATATGAATGAAAGAATTGTTGATGCAATTATTCCCGATAGAGATAGAGGTATAACAATTTTAATAAATGCATATTGGGTTGTGCAACCATCAACTCTGGCCGATTCTTCAAGAGATTTAGGAAGTGATTCAAAATATGGGATCATTATCCATACAATAAGAGGTAATGAGACAAGCAAATGTGTCAAGACAAGAGACAGGTGTGTGTCTGTCATTCCAAGAGAGGCAAAAAGAATGAACCAAGGAACCAGAAAAGTAAGTCCGGGGATAATTCTGGTTACTAAAATAACCAGACTCGCCCTATGCAGGTTGAAACGTGCAATGCTGTAAGCCGCCGGAAGACCGATCAATTGTGCCAATAATGTAGAGGAAACAGCAATTATCAGCGAATTAGCTAAGGGTTTGATAAAAGAATATCTGGTAAATATATCAATATAATTTTTTACAGTAGGGGAAAATATAAATATCTTATCAATATTCTGAATATCCCGCTGAACCTTGAATGACGCCAGTACCATCCATATGAATGGAAACAACAGAACTATAACAATTATTGTCAGAAATAAATAGAACAAGAATTCCTTCAAGCGGTTGGATTTAGTCATATTACAACTCAACTACCATTTTTTTCTTTACTACATTCAGAAAAAAAGTCATCCCCAATAATATTACGAGGTATAGAGTCAGCATTGCAGCTGCTTTCCCATATCTAAAATACTGGAATCCAACCAGATATCCATAAATATTGATAGTTTCAGAAGAATCCCCAGGTCCCCCCTGGGTCATGGAATAGATAATATCGAAAGTTTTCAAGGCATCAATCAGTCTTAAAATTGAAGCGGTCATTATTGTTGCAGAAATAAGGGGTAGTGTAATTTTAAAGAAAACCTGAATCTTATTTGCCCCGTCTACAATAGCTGACTCATATGGTGCTCGCGGAAGGGCGCTTAATCCTGCCATAATCAACAATGAAACCATAGGTGTCCATTCCCAGATGTCAACCAGCATAAGAGACCAAAGGGTAAGAGAAGTATTACCCAACCAGTCAATTTGTGCAGTAGCACCAACTTTTTGAAGAAAAAAATTCATGACACCGATACTCGGCTCGTATATAAGTCTCCATATCATACCTACAGCCACTGGTGTCATAACCATGGGAAGAAGTAATAGCGTTTTAACCAGATTCACACCGGAAAAGAGTCTGTTCAGGAATAAGCCCAGAGCAAGACCCAAAACAACTTGAACTGTGAGTGTTACGGCTGTGAACAGTATCGTGCGTTCAACCGACATCAGGAATCGAGGTTCTTTTAACAGTGTAATGTAATTACCCAAACCAATAAAATCAGGCTTTTTCACTACTGACATACTCCAATTGGTAAAACCAATCCGAAAATTGTATATCAGTGGAAACGAAATCATTAAAAGAACAAACAGGATACTTGGTAAAAGAAATACCCATTTGATATTTCTATCAACCCAATAAGACAAGTCCTCTCTGAGCATATAGAGTCTCCAATATTACTATTATAAAATAATAGGAGCCCCGTCCCTATAGAACGGGGCTCCTATTATTTATTTACTCTCTTCATCAATCAATTTCTGGAAATTTTCCTGAGCGAGATCTGCAACTGATTTGACATCTTTTCCTTCAATAGCTGCAACAATCGATGTTCCAACAATATCACGAGATTCCTGTACCCGGACAACACGAGGTCGATCAAAAGCCGATCCGATTTCAGCACTCTTAAGCGCTGTTTCGATGAAATCTTCCGGAAATGTCTGGTTATATTTTGGATCTGCCCATGCAGACTGACGGGCCATTGTAATACCGGCACTTTGAGTAGCCTGCATCGTTTCCCTACTTGTAAGCCATTTTACCAGTTCCCAGCTATTAGCTTTGTTATCCGAATTGGAACCCATCGCAATACTCCATGCTGTAACATTGTAGGGATGATTTCCTCCTGGGCCTTCAGGAAATAAAGCTACACCAACTCTACCGGAAATCTGGGATTTCTCAGGAGATGCAACAGCATTGTAGAGACTTGAAGCATCAGTATACATACCAACTTTGCCTTGAGCAAAAAGCTCAGCAGCCTGAGGCCAGGAAAAGTTAAGAACTCCCGGAGGGCCATAATTCCTGAGCATATCCCCATAGAACTGATATGCGTCAAGAGCTTCAGCAGTGTTGACTGATGCTTTTCCATCAGTCATATATGCTCCACCGAAGTTACGTAAGTAACTTGAGAACTGCGTTACAGCCGCTGATCGAGCACCGCGTGAAACGACTCCGAATGTACCATTGTCTTTGTCAGTAAGGATTTTGGCAGCTTCCATCATCTCATCAAAAGTCTTGGGAGGCTTCAGACCTTTCGCCTCAAACATATCCTTATTATAGAAGAGAACTTCAGCTTCCGTAATCAGTGGTATTGCAATTACATCCCCATCTACAGTACATGTGCCTACGGCGCCCGGACTTAAGTCTTCAAAGTCGTATTCTGCATCGCCCTTATAATAGTCGTTAAGTGGTTCTATCCAGCCATTCGCACTGAAGATAAGACCATCCTGAAGCGGGCGGAAGTTAAATACATCAAGATCCTTAGACATCGCCGCAGATTCTGTTGCAAGCTTATTACTCAGCTGCTCTTCAGTATAAGATTCAAACTCAACTGGGATACCGGTTTCAGCAGTAAACTCCGCAAGCATTGGTTCAATCACATTTGTCCATTCATGCAGTACACCGAGATACCTGACAGGCTCCGGAGTCTCATTGTCTGAATTACCATTGGAAAAACAGACCGATCCGCTGAAAATGACGAGTATAGCTAGAATCATCATTCCTTTCTTGTTCATAAGCAAAACTCTCCTTAATATATTTCTACCCTCTCATCGAGAGGTTCTTTACGGATTTATCATGATTTTATTTCGTTTTCCGGAATCCATTAACTTCATTGCTAAATCAATTTCATCTAAAGAGAATTTATGTGAAATGATTTTTTCTGTATCAACCAGATCCTTAACCATCAGATTAATAGCATTAGTCATCGCCAAGGGATTGGTTCCAAAACTAGCATCCATTCTGGCCTCAAGAAAATGATTCAAACCTCCGTCGAGGCTGAATTTTTCATGTGTAGTGATACCAAACAGATTCCACCTTGTACCTCTTCGCCTCAGATCAACCATCAATTCAACTGCTTGAATTACTCCTGCAGCTTCAACTATCAAGTCCGGCCCTTGGGGGATAAACTGATAAATTTTTTCCTTAATACTCTCTGAAGGATCCAAAGCATAATCTGCACCAAGCTCCAAGGCCATCTTACGGGCGTGAGAACTTGCATCAACTGCTATTAAAGTCCCAGCTCCCGCTGCCTTGGCAACCATCAGGCAGAGCATTCCAATACTACCGGTGCCAATTATGACAACATCATCCCCAACTTTCATTTCGCTATATTGAATAACCCCCTTCCAAGCACCTGAAAGGGGTTCAGTTAAGGCTGCCGCATCAAAGGACAATGTTTCAGGTTTAATAAAAAGACAAGATTCCTTTGTTTTCATATACTCTGCAAAGGCCCCGGGAAGAACAATATCCGGACCATCTCCGCCAGTGGTAAATGCTTTTTTACAATAATGAGACCTCCCACTTCTGCATTCTTTACAAAAACCACATCCAGCAACCGGCATACAAATAACAGAATCACCTTCTTTGAAATGGGTTACTCCAGGACCAACTTTTGCAACAATCCCCGATGGTTCATGTCCAAGAATTGCAGGAAAACAGGGCAATTCTCTTCGTCCTATAACAGCTTTATAGTCAGTCTGGCAGATACCACAGGACTTAATCAGAACAACAACATCACCTGATTCCTCTGGCTCAGGTTCTTCCACTTCTCTCAAAACAATTTTGTCGGGCTCAAGTAATACAGCAGCTTTCATTAATCACCTGGTTGATATTTAATATTTGATCAATTATCATTTTATTCTATCAATTATAGCCCGTCAAGTTAATTTTTTGAATATACCAATTAACGTAATGGATACTGGCTTAATCAAAGGAGTCGTTCATGAAAGCAATGGTACTTAGAAAACCACAAACACTAGAGCTGACGGAAATCCCAAAACCGGAAATTTCAGAGGAGCACGTTCTGCTCAAGGTAATGGCCTGTGGTGTCTGTGGCAGTGATTTAAGGTACTGGTATGGAGAAAATCCTTGGGCTCTTCATACTTTGGGGCGGGAAATGGACAACCCTGAGAATATTATCCTGGGTCATGAGTATGTAGGAGAAGTTGTTGAAGCAGGCTCCGTCAGGTTTGATCACCTTTTAGGGAAAAGAGTCGGCGCACAACCATGGAAAGCTTGCGGGGTCTGCCATTTTTGCAAGAAGGGAAGTGAACACCTTTGCCGGAATACAATTCATACCGGCCATGCACAGGGTTGGGTCAATATGGATTATTATCCGGGAGCTTATGCCGAGTACTGTCAGACCTGGGGAGATTTTGTTTATCCACTCAGCGATTCAGTGAGTTATACAGAAGCTTCCCTCGCCGATATTCTCGGTGTAGCACTCCATGTTGTGAATATGAGCAGCATCGGCTTTGGTGACGCTGTCATATCTCTAGGAGGAGGACCTGCCGGACTTCTTTGTGCGTTGTTAGCAGTAAACAGAGGTGCTTCACATGCTTATATCGTAGAGAAATCACCAGAAGCAAGAAAAGTTCTCAATCAGTATCAACCTCAGATTATTGCAATTGACCCTAATCCAGCCGAAATTGAGAAACTTCGTATTGACTCTGCAAGAATTGTTGCCGTATACGATTCCATAGGTATTCCGGGATTCCTTGAACCTTCATTAAAAGCTCTGAGTGAAGAAGGCTCATATATTAATATGGCGATACATAATACTAAAATGTATTTCAATGCACTTGCTTTGGGAGCAGAACGTAAAATAGTAACAGCATCAAATACAACTTACAAAGAATATGCCGAAGCATTCAATATTATAAATTCCCGGCATTTGGATCTATTACCCATAATTACCAATAAAAGTTCTTTTTCTAATTTTATGGATAATTTTCAACTTTTACTAAAAGATCCGAAAGAAGCTTACAAACAAGTGCTTTACCCATGGGGAATAGAGTCGTAAAAAACAATCAGGAGTCTGAAGGTATGCCCTTCCCTGCCGGAAAATACAACGCTCCAATGCAGTCTTGAATAGGCCCAGCTCAATCTCAAACAGATCGGTCGACTACATCAGCGTTAACCTGGATTTCTCACAACAAAATACAACGTAACAGGAGAAATCCCTTATGAAAACACAGTGTCATCCCCTACCGCTGAATCTTCAGGGACCGGATCATCGAAAAAACGTTGTCAGAAATGATTCGGATGTGAATACGGAACACGTGATAGATGGAGTGCCACACGTTCGATTATTGCCAGGGTTGGGTTTTTACTCCGGGGAGCAAATCCCGACTCATGCATTATACGAAACGGTCTACTGTGCCCGGGGTGCTCTGGAGCATCGGATCAAGGATCAGAAACTGGATCTATTCTCATCACGGACATCCAGCAGGCTGTCGGGCTGAGTGATACGGGGGGAATCTCATTCCAGAGCCAAATAAATATTTCTTCCACCGGATAATCACTGCTTCCCCATAGATGGTACGGGATGTCTTGTACGTGACTGGAAAAGGTGAAAAGGAAGCGAACTCCCTTATGCTATCACAATGATTGTATAATGTGTTTGGCGTAACTCTGATTGATTTTCCCAATCCATGGCTGCAGATCTTGTTTTCAGTTTTCAGGCAGGTGCTTGAAAAAGAACGCGCTTCTTCCAGTGTCGATAAGTATCCCATCAGGACCATGTGGAATTCACTGATTGCCATGGTGGGTTTATGCGTCTGAGACGGAAATTGAAGAGCCCTCTCTGAGAGAAACTTGCGGTTCCTCCTGTTTCCGGAAGTGCTGCAGTTCCATCATCCGGAGCCTGGAGAAGATGACTTTCAGAATGAGTTTTGCCTTCCTTCCTGATGCTTTCATGTGTTATTGGGAAAACCGAACAAAACAAAGAATCAGAACCAGGACGATTTCCAGGTGATTAACGGCCTGAAAAGATTAACGGGAGAGAGGTGTCTCAAGGAGCCGCATGAAGCAGAACGAGGTGAAACAGGGAGAGGGGCTTGCGTTAGTAAAAAATCGGTTGATTCCCGGGGAAAGTCATCCCTGGTGACTTCTGAAGATTATGCAAAAGGATTGCAGTGATCGGCCAGGAAAGATAAACTCTATACAAAAGACAGACAATATACAGGAGTTCCATTAATGAAAAAAACGGTACAAACAGATCACGCACCCAGCCCCCTGGGCCCCTATTCCCAGGGAATAAAGGCAGGAGGTCTGGTATTCATATCCGGGCAAACACCCATCCATCCGGCAACGGGAATGATTCCTGATGGAATTGATGCTCAAACCAGACAGAGTCTTGTCAATGTCCAGGCAATTGTAGAAGCGGCAGGATGTACCATGGACAACATTGTGGACGTATCGGTATTTTTGAAAGACATGAATGATTTTGCAAGGATGAATGCCGTGTACGAAACATTTTTCACAGCCCCGTATCCTGTCAGGGCGGCGGTTGAAGTGGCCCGTCTCCCCAAAGATGTTCTCGTGGAAATCAAGGTGACGGCCGTACCTGTGTAAATGAAAGCTGCTTTTCAATCTGACCTGTCGGGCAGAGGCGTAAAGAGCTTGTCTTGTCTCCGTTGTTGCCTCCGGGGTATCTTTAAGTTGTTTTAACACCCATGGAGCGTAAAGTGTACAATCCTGTAGATCCCAAAGTCGATTTTCCAAAGATGGAGGAAAACATCCTCAAATTCTGGAATGAAAATCACATCTTCAAAAAATCTGTTCAACTCCGTGCAACTGCGGAAGAATATGTATTCTACGACGGCCCCCCTTTCGCTACGGGGCTTCCCCATTTTGGACATTTCGTTCCCGGAACAATCAAGGATATCATTCCCCGATATGCCACGATGAAGGGTAAAAGAGTGGAACGCCGTTTTGGCTGGGATTGCCATGGTCTTCCTGTGGAATATGAAATGGAAAAAGAACTGGGTATTTCCGGTAAAACCCAGATTGAACAATTCGGTGTTGCCAGATTCAACGAAGCGTGCCGCTCCATCGTCTTGAGATACACCAGTGAATGGCGCCGGATTATGACCCGCTCAGGGAGATGGGTGGATTTTGACCACGACTATAAAACCATGGACCCTGATTATATGGAGTCTATCTGGTGGGTGGTCAAGTCTCTATGGGACAAAAAGCTCATATATAAAGGTCATTATATTCTGCCCACGTGTTCCCGTTGCTCAACGCCTATTTCCAATCATGAACTGAATCTTGGAGGATATAAAGACGTTCACGACCCTGCAATAACCGTTCGCTTTCAAAGCAGGTTTGAAAAGAATACCTGGTTTCTGGCATGGACCACGACTCCATGGACTCTTGTGAGCAACCTTGGACTGTCTGTTGGGCCGGATATTGATTATGTGAACATTCAAGACAAGTCAGATGGTGCTCATTACATACTGGCCGAAGCCCGGCTGTCAGATTACTTCAAAAATGACGAAGACTACTGTATCACGTGGAAGAAAAAAGGATCGGCACTCGCTGGTCTGGAGTATGAATCAATATTCCCTTATTTTGCCGAATTGTACGAAAAAGGCGCATTCAGAATCTTTGTCGGTTCCCATGTTTCTACCGAAGATGGGACGGGCATTGTTCATACAGCTCCCGGATTCGGCGAAGAAGACTACGAAGTCATGAAAAACTCCGGTGTTCCCGTTGTCTGCCCTGTGGATGATGAGGGTCAATTCACAAACGAAGTCACCGATTACGCTGGCCGTTTTGTGAAAGATTGTGACAAAGATATTATCAAACTTCTTAAAGTGAACGGAACACTGGTAAAGAGGGAGCAGATTCTTCACTCTTACCCCCACTGCTGGCGTTGTGACAGCCCTCTGATATACAAGGCCGTTGGGTCCTGGTTTGTCGATATTCAAAAAATCAAGAAGGTCATGATTTCCTCAAACAGCACAGTGCACTGGTTGCCGGACCACATGAAGAAAGGCCGTTTCGGAAAGTGGCTGGAAAATGCCCGGGACTGGGCCATCAGCCGAAACCGCTACTGGGGTAATCCCCTTCCTGTCTGGGAGTGTGATAGCTGCGGTGCACGGGAGTGCGTAGGGAGCAGAAAAGAACTTTACGAGAAGATTGGAGAGAGTGCAGCGGCCGCTCACAAGAAAGCCGGTGGCGATCTTCATAAACACCATATTGATGCTTTGTGCTGGGATTGTTGTTGCGGCGGACGAATGAAACGTATCCCGGAGGTTCTGGACTGCTGGTTTGAATCCGGGGCGATGCCCTATGCTCAGGTCCATTATCCCTTTGAAAATAAAGACTGGTTTGAGAAGCACTTTCCGGCAGATTTTATCTCAGAAGGTCTGGATCAAACCCGGGGGTGGTTTTACACTCTGACGATACTTGCTGCGGCTCTTTTTGATTCACAGGCGTTCCGTCATGTTGTAGTAAACGGACTGGTGCTGGCGGAAGATGGCAAAAAAATGTCCAAACGTTCCCGTAACTACACAGACCCCGGGAAGGTGATCGATCAGTTCGGAGCCGATGCCCTCAGATTGTTTCTGATGAATTCTGCTGTGGTGAAGGCCGAAAGTCTCAGGTATTCCGACCTCGGCGTCAGGGATGTGCTGAAGGGCGTTTTGCTTCCTCTATGGAATGCATACAGTTTTTATGTTACCTATGCCAACATCGACAGCATGCATCCCGAGGAGCTTCCCGAAAATCCGGGGAATCCTCTGGACCGATGGATTCTTTCAGAAACCGGAAAACTTGTCCATTCGGTGGAAAAGAGTCTGGATGCTTACGATATACAAAAAGCCATTGAACCCATTGTGAATTTCATTGATGCGTTAAACAACTGGTATATCCGATGCTCCCGGCGCCGTTTCTGGAAGAGTTCCCAGGACGGCACTGGAGACAGAGATAAAAAAGATGCCTATGCAGCACTCCGTGGGGCTTTAATTACCATGATAAAGGTGACTGCTCCGTTCATCCCGTTTATCAGTGACGAGATTTATCAGAATCTTAAAAATGACAACGACCCTGAATCGGTTCATTTGTGTGACTGGCCGGATGTTTCGGGTTTTGCAAGGGATGAGGTTCTTGAAATGAAAATGGATGTCACCAGGCGAACGGTCCGTCTCGGGCGAGCCCTGAGGAATGCCCATGAACTCAAAATACGCCAGCCGTTGAAGAGCTTTCATCTGGTTACAAGGAACAAGAATGAAAAAGCTGTTCTCATCGAAATGGCCGATCTCCTGGCCGAAGAACTGAACGTCAAGGAAGTACTGTTCCGGGACAATGAAGAGGAACTGGTAGAGTATTCTGCCAAGGCCAATTACAGGACTCTCGGCCGAACCCTCGGCAAGGACATGAAGGCTGCTGCACTCAGAATTGAACGGCTGAATTCTTCTGAAATAAAGAGTCTGATGAACGAGGCTGTTTTGTCTGTTGATTTCGATGGACTCCAGAAACAGGTTCTCGAACTTACATCCGATTCAGTTGACATCCGCCGAAGTGAAAAAGCCGGATTGAAGGTTCTCAATGAAGGCTCTCTCACCGTCGCTCTGGACCCTGATATTTCTCCGGAGTTATTTGCAGAAGGGTTGGTGCGGGATCTTGTCCGCGGGATTCAGAATTCAAGAAAAGAGCGTGGTTTTAATGTAACCGACCGAATCAGGATAAAGGCAGATGGTCCTGATGACGTGCGTCAAGCCTCCGAATCCTTTATGGCTTATTTGAAAGGAGAAACATTGGCAGAGTCGTTTCAGTGGGAAGATCTTTCCACTACTGACAATTTTTCAGAAATTTCCGCAGGAAATTTCACGGTTCGATTTTCTATCGAAAAAGAATAAAGGAAATGAAAAAAATGAAGACTCTCAAAGTCCTGATTCCGATGCTTGTTTTGATGTTGATTTCTTGCCAACACCTGCCTGTGGGTCCGTACCCCGATATTATCAATTGGCTTCCCAAAGAGTCGGACATTGTGCTCCGGTTGGCTGTTCAGGATAACATGGATATAGCAAAGGTTCTTATTTCCTGGGCAGGCCTGAAGCCGGTGGAAACCGAGGTGCTTTTAAGCCGGACAGCTCTTCTTGCCATGGGCATTGAGCTTGAAGATGGCGGGACTCCTCGTTTGGTGAAGGATTTGCCCATACACCTGGTATCGATCGGAATTTGGCCCGGAAATTTCATTGGTGTCGCCCTGGGCAATGAATGGGAAAAATCACCCTCAAGCCGTTACCGCTGGGTTAGACCGGACAATCTGGAGCTCATGGCTCTTTCCAATGATAAAATCATTCTTTCCCGGGGAAAGATGGACGAGATGCTTGAACGTCAGAACAAGGGTCTTCGAAACCCCCGGATCAGTAACAATATCGGTCCTGGAGAAAAAACGGCCCTGTCCATCTGGATTACCAAACCAGAGATTATACTCCGTTCTTTTCCGATGCTTGCGGCAAACAATCCGAATAAATCGCCGTTCATAGATCTTATGGAACTAACACTGGAGAGACAGAAAGACGATACTTTTAGTCTCTCTTTCAATATTTATGTTACAAATGAACGTCTGACAGGGGCTCTCGCCCTTGCTTTGAGGCTGGGTTTATCCGCCCGGCTTGGACTTTCTTCCGACCCCCTGGAAAGAGCATTGATGTCTCAGTTCAAAGTTGAAAACGATTCCGACAAAGTAACTGTTTTTATCCCTTCAATGAGTCTGGAAATGCTGGAAAAGTTTTTGAAAAATCTGAATCTGTTCCCCGATGAAAAACCATGATTACCGTAGTTGACTATGAGGCTGGTAACCTGAAAAGTGTTGAAACCGCTTTACGTTACTTGAATGCCGATTTTCGGATAAGCCCGGATCCTGAATTGATACTTAAATCAGACAAGGTGATATTCCCGGGGGTTGGAGAAGCCCATCATGCCATGGGCGTACTGTCTTCCCATGGAATCGATGAAGCTCTCAGGGAATTTGCGGCAAAAGGGAAACCCCTGTTCGGCATCTGTATGGGCTGTCAAATTCTCCAGGATTATTCCGAGGAAAGGGATACCGATCTTCTTGGACTGATACCTGGACATGTGAGACATTTCCCTGCTGATATGAATTTAAAGGTTCCCCAAATCGGCTGGAATACTGTTGCTCATGATTCTTCGCTTCTCTTCGACAGCATTCCCCAGGACAGTTCTTTTTATTTTAATCATACTTACTACCTGTCAACACAACTCTCCGATGGTAGTGATTCTCCATGGATTTCAGGCCGATCCGATTACGGAATTATTTTTGCCGCTGCCGTCCATCGGGAGAATATCTGGGGGACCCAGTTTCATCCGGAAAAAAGCGGTCCCAACGGCTTGCAGCTTCTTGATAATTTTATCCGAAGGATAGACTGAATGTTTCAGAAGCGTATCATCGTCTGTCTTGATGTTCGTGATGGGCAAACCACAAAAGGCATCAGGTTCAAAGGTAATATCGATATTGGAGACCCTGTGAAGATGGCCGAAGAATACTATTTCCAGGGTGTAGACGAGCTGGTGTTTTACGATATCACCGCTTCAGCCGAACGCCGGGGTATTATGATAGAGATTGTTCGCAAGGTAGCTGAAAAGATTTTTATACCTTTTTGCGTCGGTGGCGGAATTTCCTCGGTTGAGGACATGAGTGCCGTAATTATGGCAGGAGCAGAAAAAGTGAGTGTAAACTCTGCTGCCGTTCGTAACCCTGCCATCATAACCCGTGGAGCCAACAGATACGGGTCCCAATGCATCGTTTTGGGTATGGATGCCGAGGCTGACCCTTCCATGCCATCAGGGTACGGTATTCTTATCGACGGAGGCAGAGTAAAAACAGGCAAGGATATGCTGGAATGGGCCAGAGAGGCCGAGTCCCGCGGTATTGGTGAAATAGTGTTGAATTCCATCGATGCCGACGGAACCCGTAACGGATACGAAATTATCGCAACCAGGCTGGTAAGTGAGGCTGTGGGCATCCCTGTTGTGGCCTCCGGCGGGGCCGGACTGCCCCGGCATCTGACTGAAGTACTCACCCACGGGAAAGCCGATGCCGCACTGGTGGCGAGTATGGTACATTACGGTGATTATTCAATCCTTGATATCAAAAAAGAACTGGCTGCCTCGAATGTCCCTGTCAGACTGGATTGACACGCTGCGGAATGATGAAAGAGATATTCGAACGTTGTGAATGCATCAACAGAATGGCGCAAATTCTCCTGTCCAACAAGTATTGAGAGAGCAGGGCAGGAATACACGACTCAGCACATCCCTCTCAAAAGATATGAGTACAGAAATAGATAACGTCACCGGGGAAAACATTCGCCTGTGATAAAATCGGGATCAGATTAACCTTCTCCTGGATAATATCGCCACATCACAGGCAGTGATGATTTCATCGCGCAAGCAAACTCTGTCGTGCTGTCCTTGAGCCTGTCGGTTCAATTTAATTTGATTCTATTTCCTTTTGTGGCAATCGTTTAATCTATTTTACGATGGATTTTCTTTACAACATCCAGGCCTGCCCGCTTTGCATCACGTTGACAATCTTTTGTATGTTCATCCTGGATGATTCTATCATTTGTTTACTTAAGCGACTGCTGAAATACCATATCTTCCTGACAAATACTCAGGATTCATGCCGTACGTCCAACAGATGGCCAGAAGTTCCCTGGTCGCCCAAAATATCCACGGTCGCAGGTTCCGATAGATTATAAACTCGTTTTTTATATAACGGTCTGACTCCTGTTGAGAAAGAATGAATGTATTCTGATTCGGGAGATGGAACTTGACAAACGATCCGTTTCCCCGGGGCAGATCAAGCCTGATCAGATCTGGATTCTTTTTTCAAAAAATCGGCGAATCTTTATGTCGGTGGCCACATTGACTTACACATGGGAAAGACGCTTTTCCTTTCATCTACATGTGTGAAGCCGTATTTCCGCTGATCCTTCAGAAATCGGAAAGATGAAAATTCCATGTGTGCTTTTTCATGTTCACCAGCCCGTCTTTGTCTATCTCAACACCTTCGGAACGGAGTTTTTCCCGTTGGAAATCGGCCACAATCGGATCACTCAGAGCAATTCTTCCCCCGGCAGCCACAACTCTGTGCCATGGCAGATTCCGTCGTCGGCTTTGGGTATGCAGTATTCTGACCACCTGCCGGGCACCCCGGGGAGACCCCGCAGCAATGGCAAGTTCTCCATAGGTAACAACAAACCCCTCCGGAACAGAGCTTAAAAGAGAACTGACATTCTCAGTAAATAACAATGCCATGAAAATCCCCGGGTGTTTCTCCCCTGTTACAGCCAGGCCGAAATATTATTGTCAACATTTTCATCACATCACTTGATTCAATCTTTCAGAAGGCCTGCTTCCAGTAAAATTCTTCTTTTATTCAGACTCGTTGCCAATCAACAGCTCATATATTCTGTCCAGATCGTCTCTGTTGAACCATGAAATTTCCATTTTACCGCGGCCGAGGCTTCCCTTCATCGACACTTTTGTCCCCAGAGCTTCAATAAAACGCTGTTCCAAATTATCAATTTCCGGATCCCGAAGGAGATGTTTCTTGTCACTTTTTAATCTTTCACCGCTTTTATCTCCCCGGTTCATCGCCGCGACAATTGCTTCAGCACTGCGGACAGAGAGCGCTTGACTGAGAATTTTATGATAAAGAAGCTCCTGGTCCGCCGGGTTAATCACCGCAAGAAGTGCCCGGGCATGACCAGCGGTCACCTTCCTCTCATCCACCGCAATCCTCATAGTTTCAGGCAGTTTCAAAAGTCGCAGGCTGTTGGCCACGGTTGATCTTTTTTTCCCAACCTTGTCAGCCACTTCCTGCTGAGAAATTTCCAGAATATCCATCAGGTGACGATATGCCCGTGCTTCCTCCATTGGAGTGAGGTCTTCTCGCTGAACATTTTCTACCAAGGCAATTTCAAGCTTTTGTACAGGGCTGAATTCTCTGACAATAACTGGAACTTTCCGAAGTCCGGCAAGTTTCGCCGCCCGCCAACGCCGTTCTCCAGCGACAAGAAGAAAACTGCCATTCACCCTTTTTTCTGCCAATATCGGCTGAATGATACCTTGTTTCCGGATCGATTCTGCCAGTTCTTCCAATGCTTCCTGGTTAAAATGTTCTCTGGGCTGATCCGGATTAGGTTGGAGCTGGCCTGGAGAAATCATCTGTATTCCTGCTACCTTTTTTTCCCCGTCGTCAGCATCCACCAAACTGATTTTTTCACCAAGAAGTGCGTCCAGCCCCGATCCCAACACTTTTTTCCTGATCTGTTTAGACACGTTTCATAACCTCTTCGGCCAAGGCAGCATAACTCCGGGCCCCGATGCAGCCAGGAGCATACATATTGATTGGAATCCCGTGACTCGGGGCTTCTGAAAGTCGAATGTTCCTTGGAATCACCGTCCTGAAAAGAAGTTCCGGATTTGCCTTAAACGCTTTTTTTACCTGTTGAATCACCTCTTGAGACAGGCGTGTTCTGGAATCATACATTGTAAAAATAATACCACCGACGGACAGTGAAGAATTCAGACTGACCTGAATCCGTTTGATGGTCTGAAACAACATGTTCAAAAATCCCTCCAGAGCAAAAAATTCACATTGAAGAGGAACAATCACTGAACGAGCCGCTGCAAACCCATTAATGGTGAGTATGCCCAGTGACGGAGGGCAATCAATCAAGATATAATCGTACTTCTCCTCCAGAGGTTTTAATACTTTTTTAAGATAATAGTTTCTACCATCAACATTGGCCAGTTCTACGGTTGCGCCCGAGAGTCTGAGGTCAGAAGGCAGGATATCCATATTTTCCTGAGAGGTCGGTACAATTGCATCTTCTGACGCGACATTTCCTATCAGAACATCATATATGCTCATTTTTCGCTTTCTCACACCAACACTGCTACTTAAATTCCCCTGCGGATCAAAGTCCACAAGAAGCACCCGGCGACTGGCCACCGCCATATAAGCTCCAATATTCACCGTGGAAGTTGTCTTTCCAACACCTCCCTTCTGGTTCGCAAAGACAACTATCTGACCCATAAAACGATCATACCACTGCACGCCCGCTTGACCAACCCGTTTGCGAATACTACCTTCAAGGATATGGAAGAATTGATAAAAGAAGCGATAAAGGATATACGGCCCTCTCTACAGGCTGATGGTGGCGATATTGAATACGTCTCTATTGATGATGAGGGAAAGGTCATTGTGCGACTTACCGGCGCCTGCGATGGTTGCCCCATGGCCCTTATGACTCTCAAGCAGGGCGTGGAGGCTTATTTGACAAAAAAAGTCCCCGGCGTAACATGCGTTGAACAGGAATAAACAATGTCGTGCCTGTAATGCCTTTTTCTCTCACGGTTCCAGGCAAATGGAGGGCGTTTTTCACAAACCTGGAGTAACGATAATGGACATATCGGCCGATAATAGGAAAATCATTGTTTTCTGTCTAAAATAGTTTGCTAATTATTGTAACGACGGTTGATGTTTTCGTCATGCGTTTACATTGACAAACTAAAGGTAAGCCAGAGGTTGTACATGGGGCTCGCAAAACATAAACAAACGAAAAAACCCCGGCCTGACAGGAATATCCTGACAGAATTGCCGAAAATTGAAGTGCACCGACATCTTGAGGGCACTTATCCCATAAAATCGCTTTATAACATGGCACAGAAAAACGGTCTTGATGTTCCAGACGATCTGCAATCCTTCAAAAAGGCGTTCCAATTCCCCAAAAACCACAAACCGGATTTTCTTCTATTTCTAAGCAAGTTTAAAAAGTTCTGGTACAAATCGCTTGAAGATGTTGCCGGGATTGCATACGATTCCGTAAAGGCGTTTGCCAATGAAAGCTTGCATTATATAGAGTTGCGGTTTAATCCTCTCCATTTCACAGCGTTAACAGAACTAAAACCGAAAGATGTTACCAGAGTAATTATTGATTCATCAAATTCGGCAGCAGACAAGATTGGTCTGAAGATTAGATATTTGCTCACCTTCAACCGAAGTGTTCAAACTGCTACAGAAATGTTGGAAACCTATCACGAACTACTGGATATTGATCTTTCCGGAGTTGTTGGCATCGATTTGGCGGGAGATGAAATTAATTACCCGCCAGAACTGTTTTCGGACTTTTTTGATATCGTTAAAAAGGACGGCCATTTCAAAATCGATATTCATGCTGGCGAAGTGACGGATTCGCGCAACATGTGGGTTTCGATTGATCGGCTACATACTGACAGAATCGGACATGGAGTTGCCGCTCTCAAAGACGAAAAACTCCAGAAGGTTTTGATTGAGAAAAAGATTTTCCTGGCCCAGTGCATTACAAGTAATTATCAGACTGGTGCATGGGAAGATGTACACACACATCCGGTCGGAAAGCTAAGTGATGCCGGTGTCCCCATTACGCTGGCATCGGACGACCCCACCATTCAGGATTCTCTCCTTGTGGATGATTATGAAAAAGTTGTGTTGAATTTCGACTGGGGACTGGAAGATCTGATTGCTTCCAATGTCGCGTCAGTTGATGGTTGTTTCCTTTCGCCAACGGAAAAATCAGAATTAACCAAAAGCTATTTACGTGCAATAGAGCAATTCAAAAAACGTACAGGTCTGTAAATCTGCGGCAGGTCTTACAGAAAAAGTCCTTGCTAAAATTTGATGCTTATGGCAACTCTGACAAAAAAGAGTTCCCCATCCATAAAAGCTCCTCCTGATGCACGGGAAAAACGAGGACTGTCAAAATTCTTGTGGTTCCGCTTTCCGTTAAATCGCCAATGGACTGGATTCCACGGACAGAAATAGCTTTCAGACCCGTTTGGGAACCATCAAATACCGTTTTTGACTCAGGGAATGCTTTCTCAGAAGATCCTGATTACATTCTGTCAATCTCGCCGAAAAACCACGTTACCTCTTTCCCGCCAGGAGACGTATCCCTTTGTCCTTTCCCACAAAAACCCATAAGAGCTGTTTCACGTGAAACATTTCACAAGAAACATTTTTTGATTTCTCCAGGACCATGGCCTTATGCTCTTCGACACTCCCTTGGCGTGCCCCCCGGTTTTCCGGCGACACATCGCCCGGACGACCAGCGTTTCCCAACCGGTTGTATCTCAGAGCATCGTGAAAACAATTGTTAATGCCTTGAATCTTGAGGCCGTTCGGCAGATGAATGACAGGAAACTTGCAGAGCTTTTCTCTAATCCCAAAAAGACCATGAGTAAGACCGCTACTTATGAATCGGATCTGCATCCTCTCTTGTCTGATTTCGCCACATACTATCGCTGTGCGATTCTCCCGTCCCGGCATCACTTCAGGAATAACCGGAATCCTGACACACTCAAATGGTGGGCGGCTCATATGAGCGGGACACACTCCGGCCCATGCGCTTATTCGTGAAATAACATCCTGTCGGGAACAATCCTGCAAATCACTTCCGGTTGCTCCATCTGGCCTGCGGTAGCCTCCTTGCATGGATTGATTGGCGACTCGTGCCGATGCCATCATGGACAGAAGCGTATATGGATCTCATGGAATCGGGTTGAGGGGCGTCTTGTCGCAAGAAATTACACCGGGATTTAGCTTATGCGGCTATTTGACGTTTCAGCGATTTTCAAACCCATCAAGACTGCGTCATGCTGATTCCTCAGTACCCCAGCTGTGTCGCTATGGGCTTGAATATCCCGAGTACTCATACCAGGCAAGCTGTGTAAAGCCATTTCGCATATTCCCGGTTTCAGATTTCTGACTCTTGTGATACCCGGGATGGTCGGTCCGTTCACCATCGTCAAGGCTTCAACAACTTTTTTGGGAATATCCCTCATGACGCTGTTCTGATCGTCTGTTGAGCTTATTCTCTCTTTTTTAATACGCTTTCGTCATTCACCTTTGTCAAAAACCACGTCTTGTCCCTGGCTTTGACGGTGTACCGCACTCAGGGAAAAACACTGTTAATCTGACACTACCGCGTTCAGGGATCTCTTCTTGAAGTTGTTATAATGTCGTTTTGCAGAAAAATCTCTGGGTTTCTAAAAAATTTCCATTCCATCATCGCTCTGCTTCGGTACTATTCTTTCTTCCTCAACAACAGCTTCTCCCGCTTCCTTTGGTGTGTGTTCTTGCACTTCCTCTTCAGAATCATTCACTTCTTTAGCGTCTACTTCTTCAAAGGGCTGGCGCGCAATGCCAATGACCGAATCTTCACCAGACATGTTCAGAATACGGACGCCAAATGCTGCTCTCCCCATTCGGGACACCTGAGTAACGGCAAAACGGAGAGCTTTCCCGTTCGCCGTTATTCCGATACAGCTGTCGTCTTCATTTACCGCCAGTGCCGCAACAAGCACACCTGTCCGGGAATTTGATGTATACGCTTTTTGACCACCTGTCCCCCTTCCGTGAGGCGTAAACTCATCGAAGCTGGTTCTCTTCCCATAGCCTTTTTCCGAAACAAGAAGCATTGTTTCATCTTCTCTAACCGGGCAGACGCCGATCAACTCATCTTTTTCCGCCAAACGGATACCCCGGACACCTCGAGAGTTCCGGCCCATCCGACGCACTTTCTCTTCAGAAAATCTCAGACCCTTGCCGTTTCGCGTTGTCAAAAAGACATCTTCCTTTCCAGCCATCAGTGTTGCCATTACAAGGCGGTCCCCTTCGTCCAGATTAATTGCAATAATACCTCTGGTTTTGGCATTGCGAAATGCATAGGTTGCCACCCGTTTTACCACACCCTGCACCGTCGCCATGAACAGGGACGTCTGCTCATCGAATTCCTCAAGGGGAACCATGGCCGTAATGTCTTCATCTTTTTCAAATTCAAAGATCGTTCTTAAATGCTTACCCCTGCTGATTCTCGAACTTTGGGGGATTTCAAACACCTTGATCCAGTATGCCTTTCCGGCAGAAGTCACAAAAAGAATATGACTGTGCGTTGATGCCAGAAACACATGTTCAATGAAATCATCTTCTTTCAGATCGCTGGTTTTTGCTCCCTTCCCTCCCCGGCTCTGCTCCCTGTATTCGCTGGCGGCGATTCTTTTGATAAAACCCCGGTTGGAAATCACAACTATCATGTCTTCTTCAGTAATGAGATCTTCAATGTTAACCTGTATCACTTCCTCAGGGTTGATTTCTGTAACTCTGTCAGTACCATATTTCCCGGAAATTTCCAGAGTTTCTTCCTTGATCACACTGAGAATTTTGTACTCATTCGCCAGTAGCTCTTCCAGATAAGCGATCGTTTTCTTGATTTCTCCCAACTCATCGAGAATCTTCTGCGTTTCAAGACTTGTTAATTTTTGCAACCGAAGATCGAGTATCGCCTGGGCCTGTTTCTCTGAGAAATCAAATCGTCCCATCAAATTTGCTTTAGCCCTGGCAACGGTTTCAGATTTTTTTATAATTTCTACAATTTCATCGATGTTTTCCAGGGCAATCTTCAAACCTGCAAGAATATGCTCCCGACTTTTTGCTTTGGCAAGATCGAACTCACTTCTCCGTCGAACCACAACCTGCCGATGCTTGATAAATTCACTGAGCATGTCTTTCAGGTTCAGAAGCTTCGGTCTGCCATCCACAAGGGCCAGATTATTGATGTTGAAATTGACCTGAAGTGGCGTATTGGTGAAAAGATGATTCAGCACCACCTGGGGACTGACTCCCCGTTTGAGTTCAATCACCATTCGCATTCCGTTGCGGTCCGACTCGTCCCGAAGGTCGGCTATCCCGTCGATTCTCTTTTCTCTCACCAATTCGGCAATCCGAATAATCAATTTGGCCTTGTTCACCTGATAGGGAAGCTCGGTAACAATAATGGCCTCTTTATCGGCACTACGGTCTTCCAGATGATATCTGGCTCGTATAGCAACTTTCCCCCTGCCGGTATGTGCCGCAAGTTTGTATCCCGTCCGACCGAAAACAATCCCGGCAGTGGGGAAGTCCGGTCCGGTGATATGGTCAAGTAATTCATCTATTGTTGCTTCAGGGTTATCTATCAAGGCCGCAACGGCCGCAGACACCTCCCGAAGATTGTGGGGTGCCATATTTGTTGCCATTCCCACGGCAATCCCGCTGGATCCATTAATCAGAAGATTGGGAATGGCTGCTGGCAGAACTGTGGGTTCCGTCATGGAATCGTCATAATTCGGTCCGAAATCCACCGTCTCTTTTTTTATATCCCGAAGCATGGCTTCCGCCATCTCGGCCAGACGAGCTTCGGTGTATCTCATGGCCGCAGGAGGGTCGCCGTCTACAGAACCAAAATTCCCCTGCCCCTGAACCATCGGAACCCGTAAGGAAAAATCCTGCGCCAGTCTTACCAGAGCTTCGTATATAGACTGATCTCCATGAGGATGGTACTTCCCCAGAACATCTCCGACGATACGGCCACATTTTTTGTATGGGCGGTCGTTTCTAAGTCCCATTTCGCTCATCGAATACAGAATACGTCTGTGGACTGGTTTTAGCCCGTCCCGGACATCCGGAAGTGCCCGGCTCACAATAACGGACATCGCATAATTCAAATAGGATTCTTTAACTTCATCCTCAATGGCTATTGGTATAACCTGACTCTGCTGTTCACCCACAAGATGCTCCTGAATGACACATATAAACTACTGTGTCGATAATTCGAATTCGTATCATAATCTTTTCCGTTTTTGTTAGATGTCGAGATTCACGACTGAAAGAGCATTTTCTTCAATAAACTTTCTCCGTGGTGGAACTTCTTCCCCCATCAATGTTGTGAACATCTCATCTGCTGCTACAAAATCTTCAAGTTTAACCTGTTTAATGCTTCTGGTTTCCGGATTCATGGTTGTATCCCACAGCTGGTCTGGATTCATTTCACCCAGTCCTTTGTAACGCTGAATGTTTACTTTGTCCGTCTCCCCCCACTCGGCCAACACTGTTTCCCGCCCTTTTTCATCATAGACGTAAGCTGTTTTTTTACCTATGGAAAGTTTGAACAACGGCGGCATTGCCAAATATACATGCCCAAAATCCAGCAATGGCTGCATGTATCTGAAGAAAAAAGTGAGAAGAAGTGTTCGAATATGAGATCCGTCGACATCGGCATCTGCCATAATAATTATCTTGTGATATCTAATTTTCCCAACATCAAACTCATTGCCTACAGACGCTCCCAGAGCCTGGATAATTGGCTGCATTTTTTCATTGGCCAAAACTTTTTCCAATCGGGTTTTCTCAACATTGAGCATTTTCCCCCAAAGAGGAAGTATAGCCTGAAATTTTCTGTCCCTTCCCATTTTGGCCGATCCTCCGGCGGAATCGCCTTCAACAATGTATACTTCACAGTTTTCAGGATTCTTGTCGGAACAATCCGCCAGCTTCCCCGGAAGACCACCTCCTTCAAGAAACCCTTTACGCCGGGTCAGGTCTCTGGCCCTTCTGGCAGCCACACGGGCTCTTGCTGCAGTGACAGCTTTTTCCAGAATATTGTCCAAAACCCGGGGATGCTCTTCAAACCAGGATGAAAGATTTTCGCCAACCAATTTTTCAACAATACCCTTTACTTCCGAATTCCCAAGTTTGCTTTTTGTCTGACCCTCAAACTGGGGTTCAGGGACTTTAACTGATATGACACAGGTCAACCCCTCTTTGACATCATCCCCCGATAAAGAGTCGTCCATTTTTTTCCCATGCCTGGACTTTTTCATCTGATCGTTAATAGTACGGGTTAATGCGGCCCGGAAACCTGTTAAATGTGTTCCCCCTTCCCGCGTGTTAATATTATTGACAAAGCTAAAAAGCGTTTCGCTGTAACCATCGTTGTATTGAAGAGCCACTTCTACTGTAACATCTTCCCGAACGGCCTCAAACCAGATTGGTTCGTCATACAGGGGTGTTTTGCTTTTGTTCAAGTGCTGAACAAAAGATTTAACACCTCCATCAAATTTGAATTCCCGGCTTTTCCCCTGTCCGGGCCGTTCATCCATCAGCGATATTCTTACACCCTTGTTAAGAAAGGCCAGCTCTCTCAATCTGTTTGAAAGAACATCATAACTGAAATCAATTTCTTCAAAAATCGAACGATCAGGGAAAAATCTGGTTTGGGTTCCTTCCTTGTTCGTTTCCCCGCTAACAACGATGGGATTGACGGGAATCCCCTTTTCATATCTTTGAAAATGAGTATGTCCCTCCCTGGAAACTTCCACTTCACACCATTCCGACAGAGCATTGACAACAGCGGCACCAACTCCATGCAAACCGCCGGATACTTTATAGGTTCCCTTGTCAAATTTCCCTCCGGCATGGAGTCTGGTCATGACAACTTCCAAAGCGCTGATTTTTTCCACCGGATGCTCCGTAACAGGAATACCCCTGCCGTCATCAACTACTTTTATACATCCTTCCGCTTCGATGAAAACTTCAATTTTGTGGCAGTAGCCTGCCAAAGCCTCGTCAATAGAATTGTCAACAATTTCATACACCAGATGATGAAGTCCGTCAGGCCCTGTCGTTCCAATGTACATACCGGGACGCTTTCGCACCGGCTGAAGTCCCTCCAGCACCTGAATATGCTGAGCATCGTAATCATTCATGATATATCCTTATGTTTCCTGAAAAAAGAAGACTCTGAATGATACCTTTTTCCAGACTGATAGTCCAGTTGATGATATTTCTCAGTAGAATTTTTTGATGTCACTCATTGAAGCAGTCGCGTTATGACACAGCGATTCCCTTATAACGTTTCCCAAAAGCTGTTTTTACAGAATTCCCCTCCGATACCTCCCGTAAAACTCCTTCCCCCAATCCTCTCATTCTTTAAAACGCTTTCCCTGTTGGTGCAAATGCCTCCCTGTCACATTACCAGTAAACTGGATTCGGAATCATTTACATGTTATACCCCCGAACAAGCAGATTATAAATCAGATTGAATCCACATCATGAATCCTTCCGTTATCTCCCTGGCAAATACCATCCATTGCTTGTTTGACGGAAATATTCTTTTCTGATCCTGCGGTAAAACAGGAAAGTGATTTTTGACATTTTCACCTTCTTTTACCCAATCACCAAAAAACACGTCTTTCTTCACAAAAACTCCCGGGTTCTCTCTTTTCCCCATGGTACATATTTATAGTTACTTAATCGCCTTTTTGAAGATTTCACCCTTGTGAAGCTTGCCTTGTGAGTATTATGATAAAAACATCAGAAAGGAATCCTCATTGAATTCTTATCAAATAATTTTTATTAATTATATATATAGTATTCTTTTATACGTTGGTGAATCAAATGAACGGTAGTTACTATAACGTCTTCTGGACCGAGACAATCCGTCAGCTAAGAACTGATGGTGATTTGTCCGAACAGGAACATGACATGTGGTTCCGTAATATGGAATATATCAGAGATAACAATGAATCCATTACCCTGGGAGTACCCTCAAATTTTTATAGAGACCAGGTAAAACAACGATATCTTGACATGCTGATTAACAAACTTCATAATCTCACCGGATCTTTTCTAACGATCAATTTTGAAATCAGGAACAGTAAAAAAACTGTCCTTGACAAAAAAAACAAAGATGACAAAAAATCAACCAATACTTTATCGGTCACTTCTGAAAATGAAAGAAAACCCCATCGCCAGCTGAGGCAAGACTATGCTTTCGACGGTTTCGTTATCGGCAATAACAATACATTTGCCGCCAGTGCAGCCCAGGCCATCAGTTCCAATCCGGGAAGTGCTTACAATCCCTTTCTGATCTACGGTGGTGTTGGTCTTGGAAAAACTCATTTAATGCAGTCCATCGGGAATTCCATCCATTACTCCATGATAGATAAAAAAGTTGTTTATATCACTGCAGAAACATTTATCAATGAATTTATTCATTCCATCAAAAGTGAAACCCAAAGCCTTTTCAAAAACAAATACAGGAAAGTGGATGTTCTCCTGATTGATGATATTCACGATCTCCAGAACAAGAAAGAAACTCAGGAAGAGCTGTTTCATACATTCAACGCCTTGTACGAAGCCAACAAACAACTTGTGTTTACCTGTGACCGCCCGCCTTCCGAACTGAGAAACTTTACCGACAGGTTAAAAAGTCGGTTTGAACGTGGCTTGAATGTCGATCTTCAACCGCCAAATTTTGAAACCAGATACGCCATCCTCCGAAAAAAACTGGAAACCATTTCAACAATAATACCTGATGAAGTACTCGAACTGATTTCAAAAAAAATAACCACCAATATCAGGGATCTGGAAGCTTCTTTGACAAAAATGGTGGCTTATGCGGACCTTGTCGGGAAAAAAATAACTGTGGAAATCGCTCAACAGCAGTTAAAAGGAACTTTTAGCAGTACTTTCACCGCCAATATTACGATTGATCGGGTACAACGGGTTATTGCAGATTATTTCAATGTTACACCAGCTGATCTCAAAGGTAAAAAAAGAACCAAGCAGGTTACTTTCCCCCGACAGGTAGCCATGTTTGTTATCAGGGAAATTACCGACTATTCCACAACAGAGATAGGACTTGAGTTCGGCGGTCGGGATCATACAACCGTAATGCACTCCTGTTCGAGAATCGAAGACCGCATGAAAGGCGATCCAACTCTTGAACCCACAGTTGGTGAACTAATCCGATCCATCAAGGAAAGCTACTAATGACACGGCAAATCCTGGGGATAAACCTGTCAAAAAAGTGATTTCACTGTGCACTAATGGTCCTTGTTCTGCAAATGTGGATAAATCCCTTGAAACAATCCCAACTTTTCCCCACAATCTCCCAAATATATTTTCCCCACATACAAGTAAATACATCCTTTATCCCCGTTTCCACAGATACTACTACTACTACTACTATATTTAAATTTACATTAGTATAATTGTAGTCTTTGTGGATATTTGTTCATCGGGGAATAATTCAAAAAAAATGACAACTTACTTGTAACACTGAGATATTCGCCTTATTATTGGTTCGTGCAAAAAAAAACCATGGAGGCCTCCCATGAAGTTCAGCTGTGACAAGACTATTATTCTCAAGGAAATTTCTGTTGCACAAGAGATCATTGCTTCCCGTAATGCCCTTTCCATACTGTCGAATGTTCTTTTGGAAGCCGATGACGATGCTCTTGTCATCAAGGCTACAGATCTCAAAGTGAGCTTTGAAACCCGAATTCCTGTCAATGTAGAAGTACCTGGGAATACAACTGTTTTTTGTGACAAGTTTTTTGGGATTCTCAAAACCCTTCCTGACGGAGAAGTTCAATTTTCACAGGATGGCGATGGCCGTCTGTTCATCTCCAATGGGAATAATATTAATTTTCAGCTTCACAGCATCTCGGCTGACAAATTCCCGGAAATTCCCGAAACTGAAGAAACGGCCTTTTTCAACCTTTCCCAGAAAAAATTCATTGAAATGGTGAGTCAGACTATTTTTGCTATCAGTGATGATGAGACCCGATATTTCATGAATGGAGTTTTCATGGAAAAAGGAGAAGAGCGGCTGATAATGGTGGCAACCGATGGCCGACGTCTGAGTTATATTGAAATGTCTCCTGAAGGGGTAGTCCCTGAATTTGATGGAATTATCATTCCGCCCAAAGTTCTTAATCTCATCCGAAAATTGGCTTCCGGAGAAGGTGAATTGAAAATTGCCGTTGTCGGTAAGGTTCTCTTTGTCAGATTTGATAATCAAAAAGTTACGAGTACACTGATTGATGGGCAGTTCCCCAATTATTCCAGGGTTATCCCTGAAAAACAGGAGCATGAATTTCATGTTAACCGGGAAGAATTGATTAATGCCCTTCGTCGTGTATCCTTGCTTGCGGATCATAAGTCCAAAAAAATATTCATGTCGGTATCTGACGGGGAAATGACGTTGCAATCTGATGAGAGTGAAATTGGTAAGGCACAAGAAACGATTAACTGCCGTTATGAAGGTCCAGAAGCCAAATTTGCGTTAAATTATCTATATATTTCAGATCCTTTGAAGGTGATTGAAAAAGATGAAATCATCATGAAATTCACTGAAAAAAACAAGGCAATAACCATGGTTTCAGTACCTGAAGCAGGTTATTTTCATATTATAATGCCCATGCAGAGGGAATAAATATTGGGCTTCCTGTCGGTTTCCTTCCATGGCTTCCGTAATCTGGAAGACGGGGAAGTAAATCTTGGTGCCCATGATGTATATCTCATCGGCGAAAATGGTCAGGGGAAAACAAATTTCATTGAAGCACTCTACTTGTTGAGTTACGGTTCGTCTTTCCGGACACGACAAGACCGGAATCTTGTTGCCTGGGATTCCAGCGAAATGGCAGTTCATGGGAAATTTAATACAGCTGGGGAACCCGAAGGCTGTTTGTCCGTCGGTTGGCAAAATGGAATTAAATCGATCAAACTTCATCATAAAAAAATTCATGACAGAAAAGAAATGCTGCGTCGAATTCCAGCCATTGTTTTTGCACATGAAGATTTTCTGTTTGCCGGGGGACCTCCCGAAAGACGTAGATGGTTTATGGATCAGACATTGAGTCTTCACGATCCTCTCTATGTGGATCAGATGAGGAAATTCAAAAAACTTCTAAAAGAAAGAAATCATCTTCTTAGAGTCAAAAAAACAATACTTCTGGATCATTATGGAGAACAGCTGGCTTTTGCAGGACTTGCAGTGTCCCATCGCAGAGAATTGTTAACCCGGGAATTTGGTAAAATCTTCACAAAACTTTACAGAGAGGTTTCCGGACTGGATGAGGATATAAATCTGGTTTATCGCCCCTCCTGGGGCAATGCTACATTGTCATCAGAAGTAATGACAATTCTCAAGGAGAAAACAGAAACAGATCTGGTTTTGGGAACAACAGGCAGTGGGCCTCACAGAGACAGGTTTCACTTTGAATCCAGGGGAAGGAATTTTGCCAGAAATGCTTCAACAGGTCAGCAAAGATTACTCTCCCTGGTTCTCAGAGTGGCCCAGGCGAAGTATTATTCGGAGAATACTGGTAGAAAACCTCTTTTACTTCTGGACGATGTCCTTTTGGAACTTGATCCTGAAAAACGGAGACTGTTTAGAGATCGTCTTCCCGAAGCGGAGCAAATTTTTTATACATTTCTTCCAGGCGAAGAAACTGGTAGAATTGGAGAGAATTCAATAACCTATGAAGTACGGGACGGGGTGTTGAATGAAAGAAACTGACGATTTCAGTTATGCTGGCGATGTGCTGAAGAATTTTTTTAATCGTCTTTTGTCCGAAGAAAGGGATGAGTATTCCAATTTTTTTTCCGGCTGGGGGAAAATAGCCGGAGCTGAAACAGCAATGCATGTTTTTCCCCGGGATATTGTCAATAATGTGTTGATCCTGGAAACAGATCACCCCCTCTGGTCTCAGCAGATGAGAATGAGACAGGAGGGTTTGTTGAAAAAAATCCATGGGGAATATCCGTCTCTGCAAATAAAGCGGCTCAAAATTGTCATTGAAAATGGATTGGGAGGCAAGAGTACAACAGAGGAAAAAGGTGAAGATAATCAGGTGAAGGAAAAAGGAATAAAGCAGAAGGACAAAAAGGGAGATGAAAAAACAGAATTTTTTTCAAATCTGCTCGACACGATGCGTCGGCATGGAGACTCTTGACGGAATGGGATTCCATCCGTATAGTAACCTGGCTCAATTCAACATCAAAACGGTCACTACCGGGATCGGGACTGTCCGTTCCCTTATATGGAGAATATCATGAAACGTACCTATCAACCGAGTAAAACAAAAAGGAATCGTAAATTCGGATTTCGTGCACGCATGAAAACAAAAGGCGGTCAGGCAATTCTTTCCCGTCGTCGTCGAAAGGGTCGGAAAAAGATTACCATTACGGATGAAAAAAAGCCTTACTAGAGAAGAACGACTGAAGAACGAATCGGATTTTTCCCTTGTGTTCGAGAATGTGGATGTGCGTTCCACGTGTCGGGGAGGGAAGCTTGTTGCCAGGTTTAATGGCCGGGAGATGAATCGATTTGCCGTTACAACGGTTAGAAAATTTGGGAATTCTGTACAGCGTAATTATGCCAGGCGTGTTCTCAAGGAAATCTACCGGAATATAAAGGAAGATCTTTTCAGGGGCTATGACATAATCATTGTCCTGTATTCAGGCGATTATAATTACCATGAACGTGAACAACAGTTCATGAAACTAATCCGGAGAGCAGGAATTGTTAAAGTGGATAATTAAATTGCTTGCATGGCCCCTTATTGTGGTTGTCAAAGTGTATCAGTGTGTAATTTCGCCACTTTTCCCCGGTAGTTGCCGGTTTTATCCAACCTGCTCCAGTTATTCCGTTGAAGCCTTGAAAAAACATGGCTTGCTCAAGGGCTTATGGATGTCTTTTTGTCGTGTAGGTCGTTGCCGTCCGGGGAATCCCGGTGGCTATGATCCGGTCATTTAATTATTCTCCGGAGGAATAAATGGAAAAAAATACAATTCTTGCAATTGTTCTATCGTCTGTTATCATCATTGGTGGAATGACTCTCATACAAATGAATGCTCCAGAGAGGCCTTCCCAATCTGTCATACAGAACGAATCTGGAGACACTGATGTTGTCGACACAGCAAGAAATACTTCTGGTGAGAGAACTGCGAAAGAGACGAATGTTGACATCGGCAATGTTCCTGAATTGGGAGATCAGAATTATCCGGTTAAAACTATCGTTGAAGAAACAGATTTTTTTAGAATAGTCTTTTCAACAGCCGGGGGAATTGTCAGGAATATAGAGTTACTCAAGGAAAAGGATGAAGGACTGCCGATTTCCATGGTTCTTGGAAATGGCAAGGATGCAGGCACCTTTAATGTAGCCTTTGGCGATCATGAGGCCCCTTTTATCAGCAAAGCATTCAGTCATAAAAAAATTCATCGGGGGAAAGCAAGTATTCACCAGTTCTCCCGCAGATTTATTAAAGACAGCCAGATTTTCACACTAACCAAAAGTTATCGTATTATCCCTGGAGAATACATCATTGAGCTTATTATTACTCTGGAAACTCCCAACGGGAAAGCTGTTCCCCTTCTCAATGGCAATAAGCAGGCATATACTCTGACCTATGGTCCTCAAATAGGCCCGAATTTTGAGAAAATCGACGGTCGGTATGAGATCAGGGATAACGTTACCTGGGGTCCGGATCCGAAAAGTGGCAAGCTGAAAAGGGTCATTCACAGGAATAAAAGCAAACTTGTCCAGACGGGAAATACGATAAACTGGGCGGGTGTTATTGGTAAATACTTCGCCGTTATTGTTGACCCGGGTTCAGGGAATTCCATCATTACCTGGGACGGGAATCCTGTTAAGGGTCAGGACCAACCATCGTTGCTTCAAATTTCCAAACCCGCCCGACGACAGAGTGTGATTGAGGATACGTACAAGTTTTATATTGGTCCTCTTGATCGGGGAAACCTCTCTCGATACGACCGGGCCGAAAAAAATGCCTTTGGAATCTCCGGGATGAGCCTGGGGAAAGCACCGAAATCAAGTGCAATACTTGCCTGGCTTCAGGCGATACTTCGATGGTTGCTTGAATTCTTCTATAATTTAATTCCCAACTATGGCGTTGCGATTATTCTGCTCACCATACTGATTAAACTGGTTTTATTTCCTTTTACCCATAAAAGTTATGAGTCAACAAGTAAAATGCAGGCCATTCAGCCGAAGCTCAAGGCGATTCAGGCCCAATATAAAGGTGAGCCCCAAAAACTGAATGCCAAAACAGCGGAACTCTACAAGGAAGAAGGTGTAAACCCTATGGGTGGATGCCTGCCCATGTTATTTCAATTTCCCATATTTATTGCACTTTATGGTTTGCTGAACAAATTTTTCCCTCTCAGGGGAGCGGTTTTTATTCCAGGATGGATTACTGACCTCTCTGCACCGGAGTATATATGGAAGTTTGCGAATCCGGTTGATTTGAAAATCTGGACACTTGAAGCGATACGGCTTCTTCCAGTTCTCTACCTTGCCGGACAGCTTCTGACAACGAAAGTGACCCAGGCCGGACAAGCAGGTAGTCAGAGTGGTACACAGCAGAAAATGCTTACCTTGGGGATGCCGATTATGTTCTTTTTCATTCTCTACAATATGCCATCAGGCTTGTTGCTGTATTGGTCGGTGATGAATTTTGTCACTATCCTTCAGCAACTTATCACCAACTATGTTAAAAAACGGAAAACCACGGGAGGTATCATATGACATCCATGGAATTTGAAGGTCGTACCGAACGGGAAGCTGTTGCCAAGGCAGCTGAAAAATTGGGAAGTGAAAGTTTTGACGTTGAAGTACTGGAAAAATCCGGGAATTTGTTTGGAAAGGGCAAAGTAAGAATTCGTGTGAGAACTCTTTCGGTGATTCCCGACCCTATGGCATCGGGCGATTCTGCCAATATCCGCAAGGGTGGATCCAGATCTGTGAAGAAAAATAAAAAACCAGAAAAAAGCATCAAAAGAAACGAAGAATCTGAAATGAATATTGACCCCCCGGGAGAGGAAATTATCACATCCATATCGAAGTTTGTAGAAGGTATGATCGAGCGAATGGGATTTGAAGCCAAGGTTACCTGTAATAAATCTGGCACATCAAAACTGATTTTTGAAATTCGTTCGGAATCTTCCAACGTCCTTATAGGGAAAAAAGGGAAGAATCTTGACGCTCTGCAACTTCTGACAAATGTTTATCTAAATCGGGTAACTGGAGATAATGCTCCCTGGAGGATTGTACTGGACACCGAAGGATACAGGGCCCGGCGGGAAGAATCTCTGATCCACATGGCTCATCATATCGCAGAAGAGGTTGCCAAAAATTCTTCCAGTCGGCTCCTTGAACCCATGAATCCCTTTGAACGTCGTCTAATCCATACGGCTATCAATGAACGTGATGATGTGGTTACCAAAAGCGAAGGTGCGGGACTTTACAAGAGAGTGAGAGTGATGGTTAAAGGGGGGAGGAAGGGTCGACCCAGGGTTCGTCGATAGAGGAATGTGATTGGACCAAAAACACTTCTGTTCTGGAAAACATTACAACGGAACGATTCTCCTGACAAGATATGCAGAATTCAAACAGGGAAGAATGAATACAAAAGGCAATTATTGCCTGTTGTGTTTCGGAATTATGTTGGTATTACAGGGATGTCATTCCCCAAAGCAGTGTCCCTGTCGTATTCAGCCGTCTCGGTGGGTAGGGGCCATACAATGATCCTGGCAAAAGACGGCACACTCAGGGCGACGGGAAGTAATGACAGCGGACAATGTGGAAATAGAACAAAAGCCAATCAGAAAATCCCGGTTCAGGTTAAATGGAAACGACAGGAGTATTCTGATTTCAACAATGGCGCACAAAAATCTTGACGGAGATCCAGCAGGAAATGCGTCAAAAAGGCCTTCTGCCGTGTCAATTCCCAAACGATCCCCATTGATAAGGAATAATTGGGTAGCAGGATGTATGTTGCCGGAAGGAGGTAACCCCTGTGCTTCCAAACATCTGTTCCGGGAAACCGTGAGCGCTGATTATGCAGGTGGAATATTGACAACGGAACGGTTTTTATGATAGTGCAATAAAGATTGTTCTTCAGGAGAACAACATGGCGAAGGGAAGAACGAACATCGGGAGCGTATGTAGATAACATTTATGTGCTGTTCAGCAAGGAGTAAAAAGTGAGATTCAGTTTCAAAAAAATATTTTATTCAGGTGTATTTTTTTTGCTTGTATCTTGTGCTACTACGGGGAATCTCCACAAGATTGATAAAAAAGCTGTATACAAAAATTTCAAGGTACAATATACAAAATTAAGCACAGGATCAAATATAGGATATATGCATTTCAGCAATGAGAATTCTGATAAATTGCCACTCATTGTATTACATGGCGGACCAGGTGGCGGGGTGACAAAACGGGATTTGCAAATTGGTTATTACTTGTATAGAAAAAATATAGATGTATATTTCTTTGATCAGGCAGGAGTTGGATGGTCTGATAATATACCGGTGAACGAATATACGGTAGATAGAATGGTAAGAGATTTGGAAGCCTTGAGGAATTCGTTACATCTTGAAAAAATTAATCTTTACGGAAAGTCTTTCGGTGGTGCCTATGCCTTGGCCTATGCACTTGAATATCCAAAGAATACAGGGAGTATAATACTTGAAAATTCTGGTGGCTATGGACAAAACAAGACGGCGGAAGACGAGAATGAGTCAAAAGGGCGGAACATAGAATTCTATGACAATGTTTCACCAAGACTTCGGGATTTTTTCCAGTCAATGCAATCTGCGAATAGCATTGTGGAACTGGAAAAAGATTTTTCTCAGGATGAAATGAAATATTTGTTTACAAAATATATCAATATTGAACACGTTGAAAATGGTTCAAATTGTCCAGACAATCAATTGTCAGAAAGTCAAAAACATGACGATGACTATATGAGGACATCCAATTTTAATGTGTATGCAAATTTAACCTTAAGCAGTGATATGAAAAAACAAGATGCAAATAATTTAAGGAATGTAAAGAATAAAGTATTATTTTTTAAAGGCGAATGTGACTATTTACCACGAGCTATATTTAATGATTTTGAAAGAAAAATACCAAATTTCACAGGGGTAGAAATCAAGAAGCGAGGTCATTCTGCATTTCTGGATTTTGACGGCGAAAATACAATACTTGATAAAGCGGTAAGTTTTCTTGAGTAAATAGATTTTATTGAGTTTTAGAGATCATTTGCACAAAGAAATGAACTACCACCCCTGGATGGGAGGGAAGAACCCTTTGGAGTTAAAAGACGATATAATATTGTCCTGAAAAGATATCCCGGGCAACGTTCCGTAACGATTTGACTTTGTAACTGGTTTCCCGTTAATATGGACTTTCTGTGTCCGGGGTTGCATTCCCCCAATCATGGAGTGTACAGAAATTTGATTGATTTTCCGTTATTTTCGGTGAGAGCGTTCATTTTCGGCAGTTTTCGCGTCACAGAACGACATGATGTCGCACGATTCATCCTGTCAACACTTTCAGGGGAAGGGACTTCCTGAGTTAATTCCCTGTCGTTCTTTTTAGGCATAGACCAAGAAGAACTCCTTCGATATACTACGTCGACTTCTTGGTGCAACCCCCGGATTTGTAAATATTTAAAACCAAAAACCCTGCAAATGCCGGGAATTATATTGAGGTAGGAACCCATGAGTCTTGATATCGAAAAAATGCGTAATATAGGAATTAGTGCGCATATCGATTCGGGTAAGACAACATTGTCTGAAAGGATTTTGTTCTTTTGCCAGAAAATTCATGCTATTCACGAGGTTCGTGGTAAAGACGGCGTCGGTGCCACCATGGATTCAATGGAGCTTGAAAAAGAACGCGGGATTACAATTGCGTCGGCAGCAACCAACGTAGTATGGAAAGATCACCCGATCAACATCATCGACACTCCGGGACATGTGGACTTTACCATCGAGGTTGAGCGTGCTCTGCGAGTCCTGGATGGTGCCATTCTTGTTCTGTGTTCTGTGGCTGGTGTTCAAAGCCAGTCAATTACTGTAGACCGCCAGCTTAAACGGTATGGTGTTCCCAGAGTGGCTTTTGTCAACAAAACAGACCGGACCGGAGCCAATCCTCTCAAGGTGCGGGATCAGCTGGAGGAAAAACTCAATCTGAATCCGGTGATGATGCAACTGCCCATCGGATTGGAAGACAAACACGTTGGTGTTATCGACCTTGTCACCATGAAAGCCCTGTATTTCGATGGCGACGACAACTACACCGTTCGGGAAGCAGATATCCCGGGAGAACTTGCTGAAGAGGCGATTAAAAAGCGTGAAGTCATGCTGGAAGCCGTATCCATGTTTGATGATGAGCTGATGGGCAAAATGATGGAAGGAGAGGATGTTTCTGAAGAGCTGATCCACAAGGCGGTCCGTACGGGAACCCTTGCAAACGAACTGGTTCCGGTTTACATCGGCAGTGCCTATAAAAACAAAGGCGTTCAACCTCTCCTTGATGCGGTTACCCGTTACCTGCCGTCCCCTCCGGACATAGTGAACAAGGCGCTGGATCTTGATAATGAAGAAGAAGAGGTGATTCTTCATTCAGATCCATCAAAGCCACCGATTGCTCTGGCATTCAAGCTGGAGGATGGTCAGTACGGTCAGCTTACCTACATCCGTATCTATCAAGGTACCATTAAAAAAGGTGCCGACCTTTTTAACGTGAGAAACAAGCGAAAATTCAAGGTTGGACGACTGGTGAGAATGCATTCGAATTCCATGGAGGATATCAGTGAGGCCGGAACGGGCGACATTGTTGCCCTGTTCGGGATAGATTGTGCTTCGGGAGATACTTTCTGCGGTGGCAATCTGAATTTTTCGATGACTTCCATGTATGTACCGAATCCGGTTATTTCCCTTTCAGTTCAGCCGAAGGACAAGGTTGCTTCGGACAAGATGGCCAAGGCCCTGAGCCGTTTTACCAAAGAAGACCCCACTTTTCGCACCTATGTAGACCCGGAAACCAACGATACGATTATTCAGGGCATGGGAGAGTTGCACCTCGAAGTATACGTTGAACGTATGCGACGGGAATATCAGGCGGAAGTGGAGACTGGAGCACCTCAGGTTGCCTACCGTGAGGCTATCAGCAAGATGGTTGAGTGGGAATACACCCATAAAAAACAGACCGGCGGCAGTGGTCAGTATGCCAAAATCAAAGGCATCATGGAGCCTCTCAAGGACGAGAACTACGAGTTTGTCAGCAAAGTTAAGGGCGGTAATATTCCCAAGGAATACATCCCCTCCTGTGACAAGGGTTTCCAGAAAGCCATGAAAAAGGGCGCTCTTCTCGGGTTTCCCGTTGTGAATGTTAAAATGACTGTCATAGACGGGGCCTCTCATTCTGTAGACTCTTCGGAGATGGCCTTCCAGACAGCGGGACTTATGGGGTTCCGTGAAGCCTACAGGAAAGCCGGGCCCATCATACTGGAGCCCATCATGAAAGTGGCGGTTGAAGGTCCGACAGAATTTCAGGGAAATATTTTTGGTAGCATTAACCAGAGACGAGGTATGATATTGGCATCCCAGGAAGAGGGTGTAAACTGTACCGTTGAAGCGGAAGTGCCTTTAAGCGAGATGTTTGGATACTCAACCACCCTGCGTTCTTCAACTCAGGGAAAGGCAGAGTTCACCATGGAGCTTGCCAAATTTGCCAAGGTTCCCCAGTCAATCGGTGAAGAGCTGATCAAAAAGGCTGAGGAATCAAAAAAGACCGGGAAATAGGGGGGGGAATGATAAAAAAAGAATTAATAAAAAAGAGTCCTTTACGGAAGCTGGATAATTCCATCCATGGTGGTGTCGGAGTTGGTAATATTGGTGTCATTGCAGCTCGGCGAGGCGTCGGGAAGACGGCCTGTCTGGTACACATTGCCACCGATAAGCTGATGGCCGGGAAGCATGTTATTCACGTTTCCTATGCCAAAAGAGTCGACCATATCATTAGTTGGTATGAAGATATATTCAAGGAAATCAGCCAGAAGCGTGAACTGGAAAATGCCATGGATATTCATGACGAGATAATCCAGAACAGGGTAATCATGAACTTCAGCCAGCTGGGTACTTCCGTCGGACAGGTATTGGCTGGTGTGAGTGCCATGATGGAAAATGGTCAGATGGAGACGGATATTATTGTCGTGGACGGATTTGATTTTACCAAGGCATCGACGGAAGATGTCGTGGCCTTCAAGTCCTTTGCCGAAGAAAAAAGGGTAGAGCTCTGGTTCACCGATGACTACCACCGGAAAGACTCCGATGGTCCGATACTCAATGAGAAGGGACTCCCGACAAACCTGGTGGAATTTATTGATAACATTGATGTGATTGTTACTCTCAAAGCCGAAAAGGACTACCTTCATCTTTACCTGGTGAAAGACCATGAAACGATTAATACGGAAGATCTGCCGTTGAAACTCGATCCAAAATCCTTGCTGATCGCGGAAGTATAATTTTCCTCCGGTCTGATGCTGAAAAAGGGGTCATGTGTTTTGGGTTCCTTTTTATTAATCAGTTCCAGTAATGCAAGAATTTCTCCCTGAGGCTTGCCCAGGATTGCCGATCTGGTCAGAATGATTGACAGGATATCATGACACAGAAAATTTCTTACCATATCAGATTTATATTCCCCGTTGGAGAGGAAGAAAGGGAACAAATGCTTCCTTCGATAGATCTTTTTCTCCGGGCCCTTGAAGAAGCAGATCGGCTGATTGCCGGCTCTCTGGATCTTGAGATGGATTATCATCGAGCCTTGAAGGAGATGAGCGATTCATACTTTTCATACATCATCACCCTGAAGCTTCTCTGGCCCCGGCAAATTCTTCTTGGAACCAGGCCTGATCCTGAATCGTTGCGCCGATGGATGAATATGGCAAGGAATGCGTTGTTTGAATCTGCTGGAAAAGAAGAAGAGCTAATTGATGAAATTGCGGACAAATGGGACCGCTGGGCCAGAAAGGAAGGGGTGGCGGATGCCTTGTTGTACACCGTTCCGCCATCAGAGCGTCTAAAACCCCTGCTGGTCGATCTGACGACAGCCCTCTCAACGCTTGGAGGTAGAAAAGCTGTTACACTGCATTAAATTGTCGGTCTGATTCCTGGGAAACGGTTCTGGATCTGTTCGCCTTGAAGACAGATTTTTTTGAAAGTGTTCAGCTCATTTTTTTTCTTGATGTCATGATGAAATACAGCGAGTTCTTTTTCAACAGCGACGATTTCCTGACGGATACGTTCGTATCGGGTCATGTCTTTTCCCCCTGCAAGTTATATCGGCGGGAAAGTACATGCTTTACAGAAGATAACAGTTCATTTTTTCATTCAGGTCTGGAAGACTGGTAGAGAGAGGATTAATATTAAATCAGGAGGCAGCCATGTCTGATTGGAACTCCTCTTCCGAGAGAGAGGAAGAAGACCAAACTATTTCATTGGACGATCTGGAAAGTCTGGAGAATGAGCAAGAGCATTTGACAGAATCACCTGTAGACAAAGAGGATTGGGGTGATTCTTTTGACGACCTGGACAGTGAGGCATGGGAGAAACAGTACGGTCTGGACGATGAGGATGATGAAAAAGAGTGCGATCCCTGGGAATTGGGGTGACAAAAAGGTGTATCCTCCGGCTATTATAGGGAGTAAATGACATTCATATCTGGCCGAAGGGATCTGATCGATCGGCTACACTACACTTTTATCACTGCTGATTATGAGGAAATTGATGTTCTTATCGATGTTTTGTGCAATAAGAACAATTACGAAGAACTCTGTAAAGAATTTTTTCAGGGATGTAGTATCAACTCCGGCGGTTATCTCGTTCCTTCGGGTTTTTTTTATGATGCTGCCGGGTCAGCATCTCTTCTTTATGCCATGTATGAAATTCTCGGGCGTTCTCCGAAAACGTTCCTGTTGAAATATAGAGTGACCGGGGTGAAATTTCTTAAAAAAAACCTGTGTGGAAGTTTCCGATTGCCACAGGGCTTGTTCCTGCTTCCGAGACTGGAAGCTCTGACAGTCCGGGGAATCGGCATCAGTCGGCTTCCGGATAATATTGATACTGCCAGTAATCTACTGATACTGGATCTTGGATCGAACCGTTTCGGCAGGATTCCGGAAAAGATTCTGAAACTGTCAAAGCTTTCGGTTCTTAATATGTCCTATAATAAAATTTCGGCCTTGCCAGAGGGGATTGGAAAGCTCAAGAATCTGAGAATATTGAATCTCAAGGGCAATTTATTAACAGCATTACCTTCCGGGTGGCACCGACTGCAGAATCTGAGAACCCTGGATTTGTCCATGAATCGCTTGCGGTTTGTTCCGGATTCCCTACGGACCCTGATAGCTCTCAAAGAGCTGCATCTGGCTTATAATGAATTGTCTGCTTCCGAAGAAGCCCTCTGGGAGAAAAGATCCAGGGAAGATGGAGATCAGGGATCGTTAGGTTTCGGAGGCTAGGAGTACCAAGGTATGTATCTTCCTGATATTTCCGGGGATCATTATGAAACCGACCCGGAACGTTATCGCCGTTATTCATCACGGCGAATTTTCAAAGGCCCATTCTGGTTTTACCTTCGATATTCCATTCTGGTTATCTGGTCGGGGATTAAATTTTTCTATACGAAAGATCCGCAGAAGGCCGTAACACTACAAGCATTGCGGGTGATGCGTATTGTGGAGAAGCAGGGAGCTCATCTATGCTTTGACGGACTGAATCGATATCCCCGGGCCAGGGCACCTTATGTTTTTGCATGTAACCACATGGGAACCCTGGAGGTGAATGCTCTTCCCGGATTGATTGCCTCCCGAACTCCAATGACATTTGTTGTTAAAGACAGTCTGTTGAAGATGCCCTTTTTCGGACAGGTTCTCAAGCGTCTGCAGGCGATCCCCGTTTTTCGGCAGAATCCAGGAGAAGATCTCAAGCAGGTTTTTTGTGAAGGCGAACGGCTCCTTTCCCAAGGAGTATCGGTAATACTGTTTCCTGAAAGTACCCGGCAGGATGTCTTTTCTCCCCGGCGGTTTAACAGCCTGGCGGTCAAATTAGCTCTCAGGGCGGGCGTCCCCGTTGTTCCTGTAGCCCTGCGAACCGATTTTTGGGGTGTCGGAAAACGGATCAAGGAATTTGGGCCACTCTTCCCCGAGAGACGTGTCAATATTACATTTGGTGAACCGGTTATACCGGCAGGGCGGGGGAAAGCCGAGCATCAGCAGATTCTGGAGTTCATTGCTACTTGTCTCATGAAGTGGGGGAGTGCAGTGGAAGAACCTGAAAATAAAAACGTGTTGTCATCGAAAAATGTGAATGAAAAGAGAACCGGTTCTCCTGAAGAGAACAGATGAGAAATGTGTACGGCACATGACTCTGAAGAGCGTCTGTCATCCTGACAGGAGTGACTCCATCGGGTACATCTTCCAGAGCAGATGGGAAACAGGGAAGCGAAAAGAAACCATCTGCCTATCGGCTCTATTTTTACGGCAGATGAAGAGAACACACTCATGTTGACAGATTCGGGGAACGGTTATTCTTCAGGAGAAAACCAAAAAACAGAACGAGTGTAAAAGGCTTTAAGTTCATAGCCACATGAAGGGATTGGCTTTTCTGCAAGGATGAGATTATTGCAGGAGAGGCAATGTAAGGAAAGATAGAGGGGTGATTTTTGCCCATTCACAGTGCTGGAAATATCCCGTGGAATATAACCGTGTTTTCTTGTGGATAAGTTGGGGATATTTCAGAGAAAAAGTGGGGAGAAATCGGAAATACGTGTTTATTCCCTGGGATTATTCCTGATTTTTCCCGGAGTATTGCCGATATGCCCATACCTGAAACCCTGTTTTAATGTATTTTCATTCCCCGGTAGACGGAAAACCGTAGAAAAAATCCAGTCGATACAGGTGTATCGTTTAAGAAATGTCTGTGGAAAAGATGGGGAAAACCATACAGAAAGTGAAGTGACATGTTGAAATTTCATTGCAGGAGGGTGTGATGATTTCTGCAAGGGTGTCCCGGAACCAGGGAGGGAAGAGTAAATTGTTCACTCACAGATTGTTATTGTGCCAGACCGAACCATCGATCCAGTTCCGGCGGAGCCGCCGGACGACTGTCAACGATGCACGCTACGGTCATTATGGCCTTTACGGCCATCTCTTCTTCCGGAAGGATGAGAATTTCCTGATTGAAATAAAAACGAAATTTCCCTTTTCGGAAGGGGTTTGCCGTTACCCGAACCATCATCCCTGGTTTCAGGGGGTGAAAATAATCCAGCTCGGCCCGGCGTATGACAAGAGCGATCCCCTTTTTGTTCAACTCCAGCCAGTCCAGCCCTGTAGAGAGACCATATTCATGACGGGCGTGCTGGAGGTAGTTCAGGTAGACGGCATTGTTGACGATACCCTGTTGGTCACATTCATAATCCCTGATTTTGAACTCGATGGCGAACATACTCTTGAGCATAACCGGAAAAAGGAATTGGTGCTGGAAAAAGAAAATAATCCGGACGTTCTTCATTACCTGTGTTTTATGACAAATTTGCTTTAAACAGGACTGATGCACAAAGGTCAAGTTTCGAGAAAACGTGTACGGGAATCAGGTCATTAAAGCCAGTGCAAAGCCTCAAAAAGATACGGATGCTACATAAAGAGGACAGAATCAAGAAACATCGCTACTCGTCAGGCTATAATGAATTTATGAACGGATATTTTCTCTATCAATCGTCACGTCTGGAATCTTTTCCTGAACGGTTCCCCCGAATTTTTCTTCAGGAAAATCCTCTCTCCGATCCAGTGTATATTATTGTACAGAATTCCGGACTTGGGGAGTGGCTTGTTCGCTTTCTGGCAAAAAATCAGGGGGCAGTAATGGGACCCCGGATACTGATGCCGGAACAGGCTCTGAGACAGTTTGCACCAGGTTATCCAACAGCGAGAACTTTGCTTTTTAATGATACTGCCTCGAAAGATTCAACGGGTTTTCCAGCGGAGAGTCCTGCACGACGAGGGAACAAGGGTCTGCTCTTCATGGACGGAATGAAACTGACCGTATTCAAAGCCCTGGAAGAAGTTCTTCAGGGGGAAGATCCTGTCTATGCTCCACTTCGTGCTTACGTTGCATCACAGGACAAGAACAGTAGCGATAACAGTGCCATTGTCGATGAACGGCTCTGGCAACTCTCCAACGCCATTGCGGGAATATTTTACCATTACGGAATGAATTGTCTGCCCATGGTGGAGGCTTGGGATCGTGGTGATTTATACCTGAATCCCGGGAACATTGCTTCAGGGAGTTTTTCCGATTCTAATTTCACTGTCGACATTGAATCCGTAGCCGAAGCCTGGCAACAGAGACTATGGCGGAGAATTTTCCATAAAAATGCCCCTTACACGCATCTGAGCCGGGTCCTTTCCGAGGTGATGACATCTGGCGAATCATATAGCGTCGAAGATTTCGGCAAGGTTCCAGCAGGTTTTCATTTCTTGCTGCCACCGTCTCCACCTGTTCGAATCGTTCTCTTTGGTTCCATGTTTCTCGGTGAAACAGGTCTGCGGTTTTTTCGTTATTTGTCGGCTGATTTTGAGGTGCATCATTTTATGCTGACACCATCGACGATTTTTGCCATTTCACCGGGGACAGATCGGATTGTTCCGGAAGCTCAAGAGCGGTTATTTGCAGACCCCACCGGGCATGAAAATCCCGTGCCTTCTGGTTGTTTGCCCCGGGAAGCAGTGCAGCCCTTCCTGAGGAACAATGGCCGTCTTTTGGCCAGCTTTGCCACCTTGCTTCCGGCGTTTGGTGCCGGGAAGATTGCAGTGGATGATCACTGGGACAATCCCGGGGAAGAGGGCACTTTGCTCCATCGGCTACGTGCCTCGATGATTGATAATGCTCCACAGGAAGGAGTGGTGGAGGATGACGGCAGCCTGGCCTTTCACAATGTCAGCGGACCCCGCCGGGCGGTGGAAGTTCTTAAGGATCGCATACTGGAAGCTCTCGGAGAAGATGATACTCTGGCCCCGACACAGATAGGGATTCTTGCTCCGGATATTAGTAGCTACGCACCGTACATTGAATCAATTTTTCCCTCCCGACTCCCCACGACGTTCCAGAGTGTATCCGATGCGTCAGCTCCCGTGTTCCAGGAAAGTACGGATCATTTGAATTTTAATCTCATCGACCTTCCTGCCCGGTCCGAGGCCCCCTATCCTGTGGCCTTCACGGCTCTAAGGGCGCTTCCAGGCTCCCGTTTTGGTCGGACCACCCTTCTTAACCTCTTCAACAATCCTTGCTTTGTACCCTCTTCTGGTTATTCCGGAGGCATCGTCAAGACTGGAGAAGTGTGGCGGGACATCGTGGAAAAACTTCACATTCGATGGGGTGTTGATGAGGATCACCGTCAGCAGGAAGGAGCCGCCGACACCCGGACAGGTGCCTGGGAAACCGCCTTTGAACGACTCCTGGCCGGATACTACCACGACGAGAATGACCGTGTTGATCTTCTTCCTGCAAATCTTCCCGGGGATGGTGATGCAGAGATTGCCGGAGAGCTCATGCATGTTATCCGAACCCTGGATGAAGATTTTCGTCATATGGACGCAGAACGTTGCAGCTTGAAGGACTGGACACTCACATGGGAAAAACGAGTTGAGCGTTGGCTTGCACCCCGTCGGGAAGGAGGTGCAACTGTCGACGAACGGGACCGTCTCCGCATCAGGGAGGCCTTCCGGGATCTCCTGACCCTGAATGAGGATACGAACGGACTCTCTGATTTTTCCGGAGACCGCATTCCCTGGTCTGCCTTTTCCTCCCTTCTTGAGGAATTTGTCAACACTTCCAGCGGTCGCCGGGGGCGTTATCTTTCCCGGGGAATTACCTGTGCATCCCTCAAGCCCACCCGGGCCATTCCTTTTCGGCGCATCTACATTCTGGGACTTGACGAAGGGGCCTGGCCCGGTCATGAAAAGCTGACGGGTTTTGATCTTCGGGAGAAGGTGCCTGAATTTATTGACCTCTCCCGCGAGGCGGTGGACCGTTTTGCCTTCCTGGAAACCATTTTTTCTGCCAGGGATCATCTTTCCCTGTTTTACACCGGCCGGGATCCTGAGCGGGGCGACCCTCTCTCCCCCGCGTCACCCCTTGTGGAACTTTTTGAGCATCTTGGGGAAGGTGCTTCAACTCTCATCAGGTGTCACCCTCTCAACCCCTTCCACCCCCTGGCGCTTCAGGGAAAAGGTCCGTTGGCCACATCTTCAAAAGAGGCCCTGGCTCTGGGGGAACTCCTGTACTCAGGATTGAAACATTCGGCACCAGAGTCTCTTCCTCTGCGTTCCGTCGAAACGAAAGATATCATTGAGTGGCAAACATTCGTGAAATTTCTTAAAAACCCCGTGGAATACTTTTATCTCAGGCAACTGGGAACAGTTCGGGAGGAGGGGGAAATTGATTCAAGAGAAGATGATATCCTGGAAGCAGAACCCCTGGACTGGTGGAAATGGTGTCATTCTCATGTCGTGGAACAGCCGGAATCGTTGCTCTCTCCAGAGCAATTTGTGGCGGACTTTCGCAGGCAGCTTACCCTGGAGGGTTCGGTGTCCAACACTCCAGTGGGCGAAATACAGGCCGAATCTCTGGAAGTGAAGACTAACGAAACAGCTTCTGCACTGAAACAGCTTATGCGTATGGGACTGGATATCGGTGATGCCTTTAGCTGTCGTTTTATGCCGGAGGTAAAACCTGACAGTTCTGGCGAAGTGATGAATCTCCCTTCACCCATAATACGCGAAGAGCAGATTCATATCACTGGTAGCCTTGGAGGACTGCGTTTTTTGCGGGCAGGCGAAGAGGAAATACGTGAGATTTGGACCATGCTTGAATTTATTCCGGCGGCTGAAATACAACCGAAACACAAAATTTATTCCTGGGTAGCAGCACTGATGATCGGGGCTGCCATGGGTGATAATGCTCCCGAAGAAATTCGCGTTTTCCGTTTGGGCCCCGGTATAAAAAGACGGCCCGTGCGTCGGTTTTTCTTCCAGGTCCCTCACTGCCCGAAGAGCGGTGAGAGTAGTGAAGAAGAGATTGTACTATTGGAAAATCCATCTTCCATTCTTGCCGCCCTGTTTGAAACGTTCCGGGCCGGGGAGTCTGCACCTCTTGTTCTCTATCCGGAACTTGCAGGAGAACTGGATAAAGCAGGTGTGAAAGACCATACGGAAGAAAGTCTGGTGAAGGTGGCCGCAAAAGCATGGAAAGACATCATTAACAAAGAACGGAGCTTTTCCACCCTCCGGGACTGTTATTACCGGAAACACTATGTGAAGAATCCGAATTTTACCGATAAAGCCTTCAGTCAGGCCTGGAAAAATCTCTACCGTAACGGGGGCCTCCTGTGAGTAGTACAAAGGTTTTCAATCCGGACACATCGCCCCTTGAGGGCCTCATGCTCCTTGAAGCTTCGGCAGGAACAGGGAAAACCTATGCCCTGGAACGTATGGTGGCCCGGCTGGTAGCCCGGGATGAGAACCCTCTGAAAATTGAAGAGATATTGGTGGTAACATTCACCAAGCGGGCGGCACGGGAAATGAAGGAGCGTATCAGATCCCTTCTTGCCCTCCGGGCCCGGGAAGCTTCACGGGATTCGGCAGAAAAAAAACGCTGTCTTGCCGCAGTTTCGGGATTTGACCGTTCGGCAATATACACCATCCATGGTTTCTGTCAGATGGTTCTCTCCTTTTGGCCATTTGAAAGTTCATCCCCCTTTAAGCAGGAACTTGTTCCTGGTGGTGTATTGGAATCCACCGAATTACGTTCCTGGATTGCCGGCCTGCAGAAGAACGATCTGAAAAAGGATGCTTTTCGTGCAGCGTATAAAAAGGCAAGGAGCATTGAAAACCTTATTGATGAAATTTCAATAAGCATGGTCAGCGACAGCATTCCCCCAGGTGCAGTTTTGCTACCGACGGAAAAAGAGTTCGCTGCCTTTGACACGTATGCAGAAAACTCCAAATTACCTGAGAGTCCTCTGTCGTTGGCAGCCGATGCTCTGTTTTCTGTAACCTGGAGCGACGAGGCGATAAACGGCGTAATCAAAAACGCCAACGGGCCCAGAAGTGGAAAAAGGGTTACAAGTCTGAAGAAAATCCGTAACCACATGAAGGCCTGCGGCGAATTGGTTTCCAGGGGAGGGGCAGGTATTATTCAGCTTTCGCAGGCTATTTTCAGAGAGCCTGTATCGGCAGAGTTTGGTAAACACTTTTTGGAACTTATGGCTGCTGGAATCAGCTTGAGAGGAGAAAACACCGTTGGAGAAACAGCCGCTCTGACGGCGGCTCTTTCAGGTTTGTTTCATGCCATGGAGCCCTATATCGAGATTTTCGGCAAGTCAGTCAATTCCCTGGTGACATCCTGTTTGTGTTGTGCGTTTAAAAATACTGCCGAACAGTCTGTAAAGGAACGCTTGCGAATCCTCAAGAATCAGACCGGTCGATGGGGCTATGCCGACCTCATTCGGCGGGTAGCGGACAAAATATCCGAGCCAGACTCTGCCTTGCTCAAGGTACTGCGAAAAAGGTTCAAGGCTGGCCTTGTCGATGAGTTTCAGGACACGGACCCGAGACAGTGGAATCTCTTTAAAACCATTTTTGGCAGCCCTGATACGCCTCATCTTCTGGCACTCATCGGCGATCCAAAGCAGAGCATCTATGGTTTTCGGGGGACGGGATTGCAGGCTTACAATCAGGCCCGGTCCAGTGTTTCCGCAGAAAAAAGGTTCCGGCTTGATACCAACTACAGATCTGCACCCTTTCTGGTGGAGGCGTCCAATCGTTTTTTTTCCTCACTTTTTAGCGATTCTTCAGTGGAATTTGAACCAGTAAAGTCTGGCAAGGTTGATTCAGACACATTGCTCTGGGCCGATGGAGAGATTCCGGTCTCTCTTGTCAAGGTGGATGACAGAAACCATGCCGCAAGAGTAACAGCTCAGGAGATTCGTCGAATTCTGGACCCAAAAACCGGTGCGGAATGGCTCAGGAAAGACGGAAAAAAAGAAAGGGTTTCTCCTGCAGATATCGCCGTTCTGGTGAGGGGCTATGCTGAAGAAGACCGCATTATTCACTGTTTGGGAGAAATGGAAGTTCCGGTTGTAAGCATCAAAAGCAGTTCAATTTTCAATCAGCATATTACAGAAGTTCTCAAAGGTTTGCTGGAAGCATTTGAAAAGCCCCGGGACATGAGAATGTGGCGTTCCGTACTTCTGGATGATTTTTTTGGACTGCCGTCAGATCTTCTGATGACTTTTCAGGAAGAGGGCCGGCTGGACGAATTCGTTGAAAAGGGTGACCAATGGCAGAAGCTCTTTCTTTTGGGGCGGGCCACCGAGGCCTTCGATGATTTTTTTGATTTCTCCTCCCGGGTTGGAGCATGGGTTATTGATGCTGGCAGGACAGTTCTGGGAGAATATCTGAAACATCCATGGACACAACGCATCGTTACCGGTCCTGACGGTTTGAGACAATGGCAAAACTGGCGTCATCTCTGTGAGGTGATTCAGAATCATCAAAATCAGGGAGTTATGGATGTTTCCCGAATAAAAAGCTGGATAATCGAACAGGCAAAAGCTCCGAACATCGAAGGTTCAGCGGAATCCCTGCGTCTGGAAACCGAAGACCCGGCAGTAAAAGTTCTCACCATGCACAGCGCCAAAGGTTTGGAGTTTCCCCTGGTATTTCTCCTTGGAGACTTTAATAAAAAATCCCCCCGGGGACGAGATGAAAGCTATCGATTTGAAAAGAACGGAAAATTTGTTGTTGACCGGGTTTGCCGGGAGTCGAACAGAAATGCTCATCTTGCCAACAGAATGGAAGAAGACAAGCGTCTTTGGTATGTGGCCTTTACCCGGGCTGCAGTGAAACTCTGGATGCCCCTTCTCCCGAGCAAAGGCGGAACCTCGTTGGAATCCCTGCTGGAGGAAGTATTCAGATGCAGAAGTGACAAGGAGGAACCAGTTGCCCCCTCCCCCCGGTTATTTGCAACAATGGAAATTTCTGAAGCTTCTATTCCCCCCCTTCCGGTCAGGAGTTATCCGAAACCCCGGATGGCAGAACTTCCGGCAGGATCGACATCCCGTCGGGATCCTGTAACCAGCAGTTACACTTCCCTGGTGAAATTCGTACCTTCACAAGAAGAGGACGACAAGGACATGGATGCCGAAATCCCAGGACTTGGCGGGGAAAAACAAAGTGACATTGAAACCATATCGAAGAGTGAAAATCATCGAGATCTTCCCATGAGCGCTGACAGGGGGGCTCTTTTCGGTACTCTGGTTCATGCCCTTTTTGAGAGATGTAATTTTAACAGTGTGAAGGAAAACACTCTTGAGAAATGGTTCGTTGATAAAGAGACAGAGGAGTTGTTCCGTTCTCTTTCCCGCCGATATTTTCCACCGGACTGGTATGTCAAAAGAGCAGAGGACTTGAAGCGGCTGGTGTGGAATACGCTCCACGCTCCGATTTCGGGAATGGGTCGGCTCTGTGATATTGAGAAAAAAGGGATGCGACCGGAAATTGAATTTCACATGGCCGTTCCCCGTAAGGCAGAGTTTTCTTGTGGGGAAATACAAATTATGATATCCAGAGGCTTTCTTAAAGGTTTTATTGACCTCTGCCTTGTTTCCAACAATCAGTGGTGGGTGGTGGACTGGAAAACCAATGTTCCTCCCGGAGTGGAATCCGCTGAGTCCTATGATAGTGAAACGCTGCAAAAGATGATGGATCATGGTTACTATCATCTGCAGTACGAACTTTATCTTCTTGCTCTGTGCCGTACCCTTTCGGGGAGTAGAGGGGAGGCTGTAAACTGGGAAGTGGAAATTGGCGGGGCGGCCTATCTCTTCGTACGAGGAACCCGGGAAGAGGATTCCCGGGGAGTATTTATTGCCAAACCCTCCCTGGACCGCATGCTTGCCCTGGCCTCGGACATGGGACTCGGTGAGGTGGTGAAATGAGTAAAAACCCAAGGCATCAGGGTCAATCAGATAGACAGGATTTTTTTCGCATCGGGGAGCAACTGGGAATTGCATGGTTCCGGCTGTACCTGGCCGATTCCCTGGCGGAGAAATTTGAACAGGCGTCCGGGGGCCCTCCGGAAGAACGCTTTCCCCGGGATGAGCTCCTTCGGTGGTTTTTTTTGCATCTGGCGATGCAGGCAGGAAGTGGACACTTACGGACCAGCCTGGAAACAATTGAAGAGGAAATGCCCCGATGGTATCAGACCGCCACTTTTCGATGGGTGAACCGGGAGAGTTATCAATCTTTGGAGTTCGATTCGGATCTACCCCGCCAGGTGGCCAATGCTGCTCCGGGAATAGTCGAGGCAGGACTGTCATACGGTTTGATAGGGCAGCTACCGAAAGAAGATTCTTCCGGGGAGAGTTTGGCCGTCCCCCGGCCACCTCTGGTTCTTACCCGAAGTGGACAGTTTATCTATTTCCTGCGTCGTCGTAAGGAAGAGGACCGTTTTCTTGCCGCTCTGGAAAGACGTAACGGTGTGTTGGGAACATCGCCGTTTGCGAAACTGGCGGCATCATCCGATCTGGGGATTCTGGATACTTCAGTAAGGGATTTGCTTCAAATCCTTGCCACAGGGCGGTGCCTCATTCTCTTGAGTGGCGGCCCCGGCACTGGGAAAACCACCACTGTGGCCCGATTGTTGGAATATCTCAAACCCACATCCAGTGGTTTTGATGTCCTGCTGGCTGCCCCAACCGGCAGGGCTGCCGCCCGGATGAGTGAAAGTCTCAAACTCTCGGATTCGTGCTCCGGACGGACCCTTCACAGTCTTCTGGGCCTTTATCCGGGGAAGACCCCCGGATACAATGCCGACAATCCTCTTACAGCCAATCTTTGCATCGTGGATGAGGCCTCAATGGTGGATCTTCCCCTGATGAACATTTTGATGGAAGCCCTTCCTGAATCTGCCGCCCTGCTTTTGGTAGGTGACCCCGACCAGCTCCCTTCGGTGGAGGCCGGGGCGGTACTGGGAGATCTTCTCTATGGAGCCGAACATACCGTTCCCGGACAGAAAAGCCCCCTGGCAGGTGCTGTAGTACAACTGACTACAGTGTATCGGTCAGATACCGCCATCCTGGAAGCCGCCACGGCTGTACGGGAGGGGAATTCGGAAAGGCTAAAGGCCATACTGGCAGAAGACCATGGGAAGGTGCGTCTTCATGCCTCTCAAAATCCGGATACCATGGCCCGTATCATTGCCCGAAAGTTTCAGGATGTTGTGAAATCAGCAGCAAGATCTTTTACCGTTCCAAATGATATTTCGAGCCTTTTTGCAGATTTTTCCGCCCATGCTGTTGTTTCTCCACTGCGCCAGGGCCCCCATGGGGTTCCGGCGATGAACGAACGCATCTCCTGGCTCCTGGGGGGGACAAATTCTCCTTTCCCCGGGATGCCGGTGATGATTACCCGGAATGACCGGGATAGAAATCTCTGGAATGGAGACCGGGGTGTTATTGTATTACTTGAAGGAAAACCAGGAGTCGCCTTCCCTGACACCGAAGGGGTGCGCATCATGCCTCTAACTGCCCTGCCCGGATGGGAACCGGCCTGGGTACAGACCATTCATAAAAGTCAGGGATCTGAATTTGATGCGATTACCATCGTGATGCCTGAAGGAGCCGGGCGTCTTCTCAGTCGGGAGATTCTTTATACAGCCTTTACACGGGCCCGGCATACTGTCGATCTCTACGCCGAATTTGAAACCGTCGAAGAGGCTCTGCAACGCCGGATTGTTCGGCATTCCCGAATCAGGGAATGGGCTGCAGGGAAAGGACGTACCTGAACTGCTGTTCAGCCAATCCCTGATACCGGAGGCCTGACGGGATGTTGAGATTGTGGGGCAGTCTCTGCCACCGTAAATGATTTTCCAGCATTTGTAGTCTCATCTTCCGATAAATGAGAAACGGCTCCCCAGAGTCTGAGAGTCCATAAGCCGTCACTGAAAGTAAAATGGTTTATGGCAGCATTGTACAGGCTGTAGCATCTGGGATTTTTTAACGGAATACCCAGGGTTTCCCGGAACAGGCTATCCACAACGCCTCCGTGGGTAACAATCAGAACAAATTCTCCCTGATGTGTTCTGGCAAGTTCGGAAAGAACACTCACAGCCCTGTCGTGATGCTGTTGTCGGCTTTCACCGCCCGTTGGAATATAGTTTACATCACCTGTGGAGAGGCTATCAAAGAACCCGGGGTCAAGCTCCCGGGCCCCTTTGGTATCATGACTCTGCATCAGCCCGTAATGTCGTTCCCTGAGCCTGGAATCTGTCAGAAAACGGCGACCCAGTTTATCTGCAATAATCGTGGCGGTATGTTTTGCCCTGCCGAGGTCACTGGAATAAAACGCATCAAAATTTTCACCATCAAGAACCTGGGCTACTGCCCGGGCCTGGGTCCGCCCCCGGCTAGTGAGTGGGCTGTCAGCATGACCTTGATAGCGACCGATTCGGTTCCATTCAGTTTCACCGTGACGAATCAAGACCAAAGTTGTCTCATTGTTCATGTCTGCCCCTTTTGGACATCGTACACAAGCATACGTGCACCGTCGAGGTATGAAATCTGAAAAAAACAGGATTTTCCTGAAATCCCTTTATCATTGTCATCCCCCGGGGACAAGGCTTCCGAAAGATGTTCTCAGGCAACCCTGTAACCTGAAAAGTGGTCACATTACGACCCTTTGTACGTTGGCGGAAAGTTGGACAAGCGCATGGAGAAGAGGCAAAGTCTTACCCTTTCATCTTTCCTATGTAAATCGAATTGGACTCCTCCCGATTCGTCAGAGGATTAGGGAAAGTAACCATCTCTCCCCATACCTCGTCAAACACGTCAGTCATTTTTCTCAGAAACTCATCCTCCGGAAAATCATCGGACCAAAGACCAAAGACACCTCCATTTTTGAGATTCTGTGCCATGAGATATAAACCTTCAGATTCATAAAAACCCCCTCGGAATCCCTTCAGATGACGTACAGGAGAGTGGTCAATATCAAGTAAAATAGCATCAAAACATCGTCCGGAGCGTTCAGGATCAAACCCTTTTTCCGGATCCATGGCTGTCGAAAAGAAGTCCCCCTGAATAATCCGACTCCGGGGATGATCCGCAATTCTGGAGCCGATGGGAACCAGACCCTTCCGGTGCCAGTCAATTACGGGCTGAAGAAATTCCACCACCAGGATTGATTTGGTAGCCGGATACTCCAGGGCCATTTCGGCCGTATAACCCAACCCCAAGCCACCGATAAGAACATCCGCCGTTCTGCTGGTGACACCAAGTGCATCAAGGGTTATTTCCGCCAGAGCCACTTCTCCGACGGTATAGAGACTGGACATCAAAAACTCGTCGTCGAGTTTTACTTCAAAGACATCAAGACCCCCCAGATCCGGCATTCTCCGGCGTTGGAGTATCACCTCACCGATGGGGGTGTACTGAAAATCAATTTCTTCAAAGTTTCGGCTCACAAGATTTCTTTATTTATCCGCTGCAGGGTAAAGTACAGCCTGAACATAATGGTTATCGTCAAGATACCGTCGCGCTGTATCCCTGAGCAATTTCGGTGTCAGTGTGTTATACAACGCACTACGGTTGAGCATATCCTTGGGATTGATTCCGGTTGACACAGCCATGGAAATTTGCCCCAACCACCAGTTATTACGTTCCAGGTTTTCCGACAGATTGCGCAGCTGCGATGCCGTTATATCATGGGCATATTTTGTCTCTGGAGGGGTGGTTTTCCAACGGTTAACCAAGGATTTGATTTGTGAAGAGAGCTCTTCCACTCGTTCGGGGGCACAGGAAAAACGTACAATGAATTGATAATTATTCACCGGTGCTACTTTGAGCAACGGGTAGACACTTATGGAATAACTCCCGCCGGAATCCTCCCGAATGGAACGGATAAACTGCATCTGAAGTGCCGATGCCAGGGACTGGATTCTGTACCTTTCGGTAAAGCTGCCATCCCAATTCCCAAGCCATACCTGAGTTATCACGCTCAAAGGTTCAGATCCGGCGTTCAGGGATACGGACTTGACACCGTCTACATTTCGCATTCCCCGGTCTGTCCACCCTTCAGCGTTTGTGCCAGCGGGCAATCCTCCAATCCAGTGCTCCACGAGTGGTTTTAACACGTGAATATCAAAATCGCCAACAAACATATAGGTGAAATCCGAAGCATCAGCAAAACGCTCAGAATATATTTCCAGAGCTTTATCCAGATTGGCCTCCGGGAGCATTTCCCGGGTAAGAGGTCGGCTTCTGAGGTGATTATCAAAAAGAGTCTTCCGGAGAAGATCACTGTAACGGACAGTGGGGGAAGAATCCCGGTTTTTCAGGAATTCACCAGCACGAAGTAACAGGGAATTCCATGCTGACGTATCCCGTCGGGGTGCCGTCTGATTCAGATACAGAAGCTGGAGCATCGTTTCGAGGTCTTCAGGGGTGGATCTGCCGCTAAATCCTTCCTGCGTCTCCTGTATATAAGGACCAAGGTAAAGATCTTTTCCGGCCAGAATCTTTCGGAGTTGATCGGCAGAAATGTCGCCTAACCCACCCTGATCCACCGCATTAACAGCTAACTGTGCTGAAACATAATCGTTATCTTCTACCTGCGAGAAACCGCCTGGGCTGAATGCCTGAAACAGAATCTCATTCTGCTTGAAATCTGTCTTTTTCAGCAAAACGGTGGCACCGTTAGACAGGGTCCAGCGTTGCACTCCGGTACCCGGAATTAATTCTTCAGACACGACAACTCCTGGGTGCCGGGGAGGGTTGGCTACCAGTGGGCCCGTAGCTTCTGAGTCCTCCCACTGGCTTTGGGGAGTCGATTTCACACGGTCCAATACGTCAAAAATCTGTTCTTTGGTGATGGACTCAATCTCTGGAATTCTGGGCCCATCAACAAAAAGCACCCGGTTTTGCCTGCTGAGAAGCTGGCTCGAGAATTCGGCAACCTCATTCATTGTAATATTGGGAAGCACATCCTGGACGGTGTTCCATTGCCAGTCTATTGATGGATATCTCTCCTCATTTATGAAAGCATCTACGAGTTCTCCAACAAAACCTGTTGATTCGAAGTCGTTCCTCTGCTTCCACATATTCTCATAAGAACTTAAAACATCAATCTTTGCTCTTTTTAATTCAGAATCCAGGAAGCCATGGTGCTGGATTCGTTCAGTTTCAGAAAGCAAAGACTCCAGGCCTGAAAGAACACGATCCTCCGCCACCCCTGCAGCCAGTCCACTGAGGGATGTTTGATGCGTATACGGAGTGCTAAAGCCGTAACCGTACAGAAATGGGGGATTTTCCCTGCGGGCAATTTCCGACATACGCTGATCGAACATCTCAAAAAAAAGTTGCCGGGCAAGTTCTTTCTTCACATCGGAAAGGTCTATGGTTTTTTCCGGCGTATATTTCGTATAAACCTGAACATTGGTCTGCAGGGCCTCAGGGTCAGTCACCACCTTCACAAGCGTTTCCTCATGACCAGGAATGGGATATTCAATTTTCTTTCTGGGATTTTTTGGAATGGGGTGATCCTCAAAGCGATCTTTGAACATTTTTATTGTTTCATCGGGATCGAAATCACCTACAGCGATTAAAGCCATCAAATCCGGTCGGTACCAGTCCTTGTAAAATCGTCGGAGCGTTTTTACAGAGGCATTTTGAATAATATCAATATCACCGATGGGAAGACGTTCGGCATAACGGGACCCACTGAACAGCACAGGGAATTCCTCATCCATTATCCGGGCATTTGCACCCCGGCTGCCGCGCCACTCTTCCAGAACAACCCCCCGCTCTTTTTCAAATTCTTCATCGGTTAACGAAGCCTTGAATGCCCATTCTTCCAGTACATCCAACCCCTGAATAAACTGATTTTTATCATCCGTGTTTACACTGAGCTGATAAACCGTCTGATCGAAAGAGGTGTACGCATTGATATCCGGACCAAATTCCATCCCGAAGGATTCAAGGACATCAATGAGCTTATTTGCCGGATAGCGCTCGGTTCCATTAAAGAGCATGTGTTCCAGAAAGTGAGCCAGTCCACGCTGGTCTTCATCTTCCACCACAGATCCGACACTCACCACAAGTCGTAATTCTGCTCTTCCTGCAGGTTTTTGATTGGATCGGACATAGTAATGGATACCATTGGACAGCACTCCAGCATGAACCTCCGGATCATTGGGAATTATCTCCGATTGAGGTCTGGCGGACAGGAGAAAGGTGAAAAGAAGAAAAAACACTGAAAACAATGCGATTCGGTTTTTGAATATCATTTTTTCACTATATAAAATTTCGAATGAAAGTGTAAATGACAAGAGGGAGAGAATGAAAACATTGTAAAAAAACACGTTGCAGAGAAACATTATAAAGCCGTAACATTCAAATACAGAGGATCTGGAAGGTGATGCAAAAACCTGGCCACCTGAATTGATAAGCGGTACGATTATTTTGCTATTTTCAGGATTATATACAGGAGTATATAAATAAAGGCGACACAAGTCATTGTATTGAGATTGGTTGAGACGAAAAGTGTGTCCATGTTTTGGTTCACGGTATTCCGGCGATGCCTTTGTACACGAGAGTGTGACGATTCTGAAACAGGCCGAATAGTCGTGCCACGGTCAATCAATTCAAGCGGTCAGTCAAAAAACATCTGAGGTGTAACAAGAATCGATGGCAGCCTGGAATTTTTGATGGATGCGTCGAAGGTCCTCAAGAGGAGATCAAGGGATACGATTCCCGTCTTCCCAATTCCGGGAATGGTGTGGAAAGGCTATGAAGAGGCGAGAATCAGCGTGAACAGGCATAAAAAAGAACCAAGGCGTCAAAAAAGCATTGATAAAAGGATGAAAGATGACGATTCTGGAAAAGCATCTGACAGGTTTTTTTAGCACGCAGGAAAGGGTGCGTAATTGAATGAATATGAAAAAAGAGCTCCTGATAGTCATCTTTTTGATGCGGATTTTTTCCCTTCACGCCTATGAGATCCGTCTCACTGGAGGGGCCAGCATGGATATTCCTGAATCCTGGGAACTGACTGACAATGAATCTTCTGTTCCTTCCTGGTATTCTCCGGATAAAAAAGCGGGAACTGAAGTGATGCTCTGGGCACCGGGAACCTGGGAAAGCATTGACGATTTTATTGAGAAAACTCAGATTGATGGAGCTGAAGGCGATGTTTTCAACTTTCCCTGCTGGTCTGGCAGAGTTGCGTTGGCCATCCAGGATTTTCCAGGTTCCGATGGTTTTTTTCGGGGATGGTTTCTCTTTGTTACAGGAACAGGACCAGACGTCCGGGTTTCGGCCATTGCCTCAAAAGAAGATTTTCCAGAGAGAGAGGCTTTTTTTCTTTCAATTCTGGATTCTTACACTCCAGGAGATAACTGGCGTCTTACCCCCGGAGCTATCAGTACTTTTCTGGAAATAACCGGAGATGCAAACAAACAGACTGTGAGTGTGCCTTTTGGGGAATCTCAAATTCGCTGGGAGCAGAGTTCTGCAAGCAATCAGGCATCCCAGGACGTCATAGAAAGAGAAGCGTTGGTGTTGTCTGCATATGTATCCGTTCCTGAATTTTTTTTCCCGGCATGGGAACGATATTATCGTTTGATTTATCGCGACAATTATAATCGTATGAAATCTCTGGCTGAGGCGTTTCAATATGGTCCTCTCCCCAAAAACCCTTCAGATCCGAGAGCAGTGGCTGAAGCACTTCTTGGTTGGTTGCAGGGCTTTTCCTATGGATCAACGGATGGGTTTTCAGACCTTCTCTCACCTGCATCTGCGTGTTCTGGCCAAACAGGTGATTGTGATTCTCTTTCCCTTGTTTTACTTATCTTGATGGCCTATTATGATGTTGATGGAACGTTGCTTCTCTCCCAACAGATTCATCATGCTTTGGCGGGTTTGAATCTATCCGGGGACGGACTGCGTTACACCAAGGGGGAAAACAGCTGGATTATTGCAGAGCTCACAACTCGCCAGCCTTTGGGAATTGTTCCGAAAAGAGTAACAGAGGCCAGTGACTGGTTTGGCATCTCGTTTTAAGAAATGAATAAAAAAATTCGAACGGTATCCTTTCTGTTTGTCTCCGGGTCAGTATGGAAAAGGACGGAACTTTTTCACGATGAAAATCTTCCTGAAAAACCATTAATCAAGGTGTTGAAGGGATGTCAACAGAAAAATTGGAAGTGTGTGTATGAATAAAAAAACCAACGATTATATTCTTCCAGGTTCTTCGTTACGCCGTGAGCTTATCAGGAAAATGATCCATATAACAATTGCACTGACTCCCACTATGGCGAACTGGAATTTTGTTTTTACCGTTATTTTTTTGTCTTTCGGAATTCTTTTTTATACAATCAATGAAACCAGTCGCATGAGAGGAAGAAACAACGGTATTCTTTCCAGGATGATGAAATTGACTGCAAGGCCGGGTGAGTGTGGATTCGTCTGGGGCCCGGTTACCCTTGGTTTGGGGGCTCTTGCCGCATTGCTCTATTATCCTGATCCTGCTTCCACCGTAGCGATATATGCGTTGGCATTCGGAGACAGTATTGCCAGTGTTGCCGGGAAATTGTTTGCCGGGAGAGGCAATATCAGAATTGGAAGAAAAACCCTGATCGGTTCAGTGTTCTGCTTTTTTGCAGTATTCATCAGCACCTGCGCCGTATTGAAAGATATTCGTTTGGCTGTAATTGCTGGAGCGACAGCAACGATTCTGGAATTGCTTCCCGTCAAGGATGCTGATAATCTGATTATTCCACTGGGGACAGGTTTGGTGATTACACTGGTTATGCAACAGTAATCCTGGTATTGTCTTCTGACATTATTCTGTGAACAAGTTCATCAGGTATCGAGTTGATTTTGTGGCAATAGAGAATATCTGTCGTGCCTGCTATATCCATTGATAAATTTTTCGAATAATTTCAGAAAAACCAGTAACACCGATAACCAGCAATATTACTCCTGGCACAAGGAGTGGAACCGAGATAAAAAAAACCATGTCTACACCAGACACAATCAGGGAAAGGCTCGCTGTCAATAAATAATATCTGATATTTTGCTGGATATACGCACTGCCGGCCAGTGACACAATGGCCAGAATTTCAATGGAAATGGTCACCAGCGAAAGAGCGGTTTCTGTTCCGGAAAGAAAGAGCAGATTTCCAAGCGGTTGAGTGATATCCAACGGCATCATTACAGCAATTCCTATTGCGGTAAGTGCTCCCATCGCAAGTGTTGAACCCGAACGTCTGAACGATGTTTCAGCAGAGGAATTCCCAATACCCAGGAGTGCGGATAGTCCCAAAAAGCGGGCAAACCAGGCGACTCTTGTCATGGTTAGCCCCAGGAAAGGGGCAAAAACCCCGGTAAAAGTCAACGGTATAAGTAGCCTTGAAGCCTGCAAGGGCAACGTAAGTAAAAAAAAGCGTAAAAAGAAAATTTCAGGCGATGGACTTCTACCAAAGCGTTTCCGAAGTGCGAGCTCACTGACAAGCGGGAAAAAGGATAAAAAACAAATGCCTGCCATCGCCCATACGAAATCGGCATTCCCTGCAGGCCTGAGATGAGACCACCACCAGGACGAAAAAGAGAAGGAATTATATTCATAGATCCCCTGTATTCTGGCAATCAAGGCCAGTATGGAGACAATGCTTCCGCCAAGAGCGGGAATAAGCAGAATGTTGAGAAGTCTTCGCCGAAGGATGATTGTCATGACATCAAGAATGACAGGAACTGCCGTTGAGGCCAAGAGAAAAATAATGGGACACAGTAACGCAGGTGTATTAGAATTAAATCGGGAGGTGATTTCTGTCGATGAAAGAAACGAGGTAGTCGCCATGAAACAATCAATCCTTTTATTGTTGCTTATATTTACAGTTACGTTGGCCATGGCCGGAGATCTGGCCGTATTGGAGAATTTGGGTTTTAGCACCGATGGACAGTATTTCATGTTTGGTCAGCATGTTCTTGTTACAGACACCGGACAGGCTTACGCCGAAACAGCAATTGTGGACGTGGCCAGGAATGAGTTTGTGTCTGGAGGATGGAAGAAAAGTGGATGGGATGTTCCCATGACTCCGGATCAAAATTCCCGAGGTGCTCTTTATGAGATTCTTGGTGATTCTGCCGATCTGATTGATTTCTATGGAATCAGTCACCTGGAGCAGGGACGTCTCCTGTATACCCGGACGAACAGTGATGAAAGTGAAGTGGAAAATGATGCAGAAGGAGAAACTGTTCCAGCGTTATTGTTTCGTGATTTCAGGGATATTGAAAAAGGCAGGGAATATACTCTGATTCTATCTCAGGAGAGTTTAACCGACGGAGAAGACGTCTCCTCTTCCTTTGTCGTCAAACTATTGGTGAAAGATTGCAACGGCGCCGAAGATTTCTACACGATTGGCAGACCTGGATATTTCAGGAAGGGAGTCGAATCCTATAGAATTGACCGGGTTTGGCTCGGCCCAACCGGACACTCTTTAATCATTCTTGTAGCCAAAATTGATGCGGATCAGTCAGTACGATACATGGTGGAAACCCAAAGTATGAACTGAATCCGTTTTTCCCCGGTTATCAAGGATCATGGCATAATCGTATAATCTGAAACTCATATTTTTGGATACCTGTAAATAATCTGGTATCTGCCATATCAGGAGAGTGCCGATGCGCTTGAGTCAATCGTTTTGCAAAACCCTGAAAGAGATCCCCAAAGATGCCAGGATTCCCAGCCATCAACTGATGTTTCGTTCGGGAATGATACAGCAATTATCCAGTGGAATTTACAATTACCTTCCTCTGGCACAGCGCAGTCTGCAGAAAATTGAAAAAATCATCCGGGAGGAACTGGACTCCAGGGGGTGTGAAGAAATTCTTATGCCAGCGGTACAACCAGCATCTCTCTGGCAGGAATCCGGCCGTTGGGATCTTTATGGCGATCTTCTTCTTCGGTTCAGGGACCGCAAGGGGAACGATTACTGCATGGGCCCTACCCATGAAGAAGTGGTTACTGATATGGTCCGTCGGAATTTGCACTCCTGGAAACAGCTTCCCTGGAATCTTTATCAGATACAGAATAAATTTCGGGATGAATTCCGGCCACGATTCGGACTGATGCGCAGTCGGGAATTTCTTATGAAAGATGCCTACAGCTTCGATACAAGCGTTGAAAATGCCAAGAAATCATACTGGAAAATGCACGAGGCTTATACCGCAATTTTCAACCGTTGCGGTCTTCACTTCCGGGCGGTTGATGCGGCTACAGGGGAAATTGGTGGCGATATGAGCCATGAATTTCAGGTTCTGGCAGTCTCGGGGGAAGATTGTGTTCTTGGCTGTGACGCTTGCGATTATGCAGCCAATGTCGAAAAGGCGGTAACCCGTGTATCCAGGGGAACGCCAGACGAAGCAGCGTTCAAAAAATTGGAAATTATAGCTACCCCGAATCAAAAAACCATTGAAGAGGTTTCTTCATTTTTAGGAGTTGAAGCATCGGATTTTCTTAAAAGTCTGGTTTATGAGTCGGACTCAAAGCCTGTTCTGGTGCTGATTGCCGGAGATCGGGACGTGAACGAATCCAAGCTCCAGGCGGCCCTGGGTGCGGAGGTTTTACATCTGGCTTCGAATTCGTTGGTTGAAAAGACCATGGGAACTCTTCCAGGTTTTGCAGGTCCTGTAAATCTCCCGGACAATATCCCTGTTTTTGCTGACTTTTCTGTTACTCTGAAGGAGAACTGGATTAGCGGCGCCAACGAGATAGACAAACATGTTATGAATATAAATCTTCGTCGGGATTTCAACCCTGACAGCATTATCGATATTGCCTTTGCCGGGAGGGGAGATTCCTGTCCTGAGTGTCACAGGGGAACACTGGAAGAACATCGGGGTATCGAAGTGGGTCAGGTATTCTATCTGGGAATAAAATATTCCCGGAAAATGAACTGTACTTTTCTCGACGAACAAGGCAAGTCCAAACCAGCGGAAATGGGATGTTATGGCATCGGTGTCGGTCGAACCATGGCTGCTGCCATTGAACAAAACCACGATGATAACGGGATTATCTGGCCGGTACCCATCGCCCCCTGGGAGGTTGCGATTCTCCCGCTGCAAATGAACGATGCCACCGTAGTGGAAGTGGCAGAAAAGATGTATAAGGATTTTAAAGAGCTCGGAATTGATACGGTAATCGACGACAGAAACGAAAGGGCTGGATTTAAATTCAAGGACGCCGATCTCATCGGCTATCCCGTCCAGGTGATTTTAGGGCGTCGTTCGGTTACTTCCGGGAAGGCCGAAGTGAAGTATCGGAGTAGCGGAGAAAAAAAAGACATACCCTTGGAAAAAGTTGTTACTATTGTTCGTGATTGGATTCTTGAACATCGTCAAGGCAATATTCAGGCAGAAACATGACAGAGAGGGCCATTACCATGCTCAAGGAAACCAGCACAGTGAGAAAGCCTTTCATGATCCAGAATGAAGTCAGGATGTCCCAGGAGGAAGAGCTTTATTAAGACCATGCAGTATGAGTGCTGTCAATTTGAGATTAACAAGGTTCTCTCCATTGTTTCATAGGGGAAAGATGAAAATTGCACGTTTTACGAACGCTGAAACATTTCTGTTCTTTGTTGTATGTCTTTGTTTATAAAGGCGTTATGATACTGTTTAGTTCGTAAAATCAGGAGATGGAAATGACTCGATTTTCAAATGACAACATCCGCAAAGCGGTGCGTGAACAGTATGGCAAGGTTGCAAAATCTGATACTTCTGGTTGCGGATGCACAGGAACGTCATGCTGTAATGAATCGGCTGCAAATGCACAGTTAACTTCTTTGGAAATGGGATATTCGAATATTGATGTTAATCAAGTGCCTGATGGTGCAAATATGGGTTTGGGTTGTGGCAATCCACATGCAATTGCCTCGTTAAAATGTGGTGAAGTTGTTTTGGATTTGGGTAGTGGTGGTGGTTTCGATTGCTTTCTTGCTGCTCGTGCAGTTGGTATATCAGGGAAAGTGATTGGTGTTGATATGACACCAGAAATGGTCAGCAAAGCACGCACTAATGCGGATAAGTCAGGTCATTTCAATGTGGACTTTCGCCTTGGTAAAATAGAAAACCTGCCTGTAGCTGACGGTGTTGTGGATGTGATTATTTCGAACTGTGTTATCAATCTTTCACCTGAGAAAACAAAGGTTTTTCAAGAATCATTCAGGGTACTAAAGGCTGGTGGGCGATTGGCTGTTTCGGATATTGTTGCTACCGTTGCATTACCGAAAGAACTAAAAAAAGATATGACATTGCTTACGGGCTGCATGTCTGGTGCATCATCAATCATGGAGATTGAATCCATGTTACAAGATGCAGGTTTCAAGGATATAGTGATAAAACCAAAAAATGAAAGCCGTAGATTTATCCGGAAGTGGCTTCCCGAGAGCAAGATTGAAGACTATATAGTATCTGCAACAATCGAAGCAGTTAAACCAAAGGTGTAAACCAGCATTCGCTCAGAGAGCCGAAACCATGCACCTTTTTTGTACCTTCGTTATCGCTCGATTTTGACACAAAAAGGACGATGCTTTGACGGCTGATAAAGCCTGGAGTTATACTGATATCATGAAGCGTTTAATACTGTTTTTTTTACTGGTTTCAGCCACCTCGATTACGGCCTTCGGTCTCGAATGGCAGGCGGTGGATGTCGAGATTGCATTTTCCTGGCAGTATAACGCCCAGATCGGAGGATCTCCTGACGGGAAATATCCCTCGATTATCATCTTCAACCCTGGAGTTTCATTTTTTGCCGATCTGGATGGAAAAACCGGAGGAACCTATTTTCGCCCTGGAGGCTGGTTCTCCTGGAGCACAGAGGATGTTTTTCAGGGAATCGCACGACCGGGTGGTGAAGCAAAAAATCAAATGAAAGTTCTGGGTTTGATGGCAGACGCCCATTGGGGTTATGCGTTCAAAGCTGGACGCCTCGTTATCGGAGTTCAGGGAGGTCCGTCTCTATATCTTCGTTTTCCTCTTTGGGTGGCTCAACAGGGTAATGCCGATCCTGCGGATTTCTGGAATGCATATTATGGGAAGTTGCAATTTCTTTACCTTGGGATTGCCTCCTGGGTGATGATTCCCGTTTCTGACACGCTTGATTTCCTGCCAGGTTTGCGTTTGTATCAAAATATTTCCAATCTCTGGACCTCGGCACCCTTTGTCCATGGTTTGCAAATAGCACTTACGGTATCTTTGAGGTTTGGCGCATTCAATAATTGAAAGAAAACAGCACAGGGTAAAAAATGCACTTCTGTGATGTGAATGGATTGTTAGAATCTTGTTTCCATAACGGTATCCTCTCCCTGTAAATCACACTGACGATTTATCAATAAAAGAAGCATTGCCCCTGTTGCCGTATCCAGAACTGTTGTAATCATCAAAAGCAATGGCAGAACGGGAGCCAAAATCAGCCATCCTTCCTCAAGTCCCCGCCCATAAAGGTTTCCGAGAATAACCAAAGCCCCGATTAAGCCCCGGTCCGGACTGGAGGGCAGGGCAAATGAAATGAGAAACGAAAAAAGTGCGGTCCAGGCCGCCTGAAAAAAGGTTACTTCCAGGCTGGAATAGGAACGGATAATGGTCATCATGCACAATGATGTCATCATGGCCGTACCAGCTCTGCAAAACATGAGGTAAACAGGGGCAACAAGAGCCGCACTGTGCCTGGGGATGTTAAGGTTTTCTTTGAGATGTCGTGTGAGATTCCCGTAATTAAACAATGATGAACCAGACACAAGAGCAGATATAAGAGCTCCGGAAATACCAGCCAGAAATTTCCACGGTGAATGGCGTCTGTCTGAAATCCAGAGTATCAGGGGAAATATTCCCGTTATCAGAACCAATGTAATAAGTGAGGTTAATCCGAGTAAAGGAACAAACCGCTGTAATTCATTCCCCCGGGATTGTATGACAGTAGCAGCGGTCAACAGTGCCAATATACCAGGCATTAATATGAGAATATAGCGGTTTGCCCGGTAGAAAAGTCGGGACATGGAGTCAAAAAAATTGAACGCAGGTTCCGCAATTTCCCGATCATGATACATATGCCACCCCAGCAAAAAAGCGGGTACCAGAAGAGGGAGTAGAAAAGAAGAATCCCCAACAAAAACAGTGAAACTATTCAGAGGAAGCGTGTTTTGTACGAGTTTCTCCAGTTTGACAACAGGTACATCGGAAAAGATCCCGGGGACGACAGAAATTCTTCCGAATCCCGCAAACCATGCAATAAAGGTACCAAGAAGAGTCAAAAACAACGTTGAAATCAGAATCCCCAGGGCAGATCTCCGCACAAGAACGCCTAACGCTCCTAATCGTCTGAGGCGAGTGACGGCAACCGGAAGTGAAAAGAAAAGTAGCGGAAGCAACAGATAGCGACTCATACGAATTGTAATATCTGTTCCTGCTGCCAGGACTGAAGCAACGGTCTCATTTGAATTGAGCAGAAATCCGGCAGCCAGTCCGGTAATGATTCCAATAATATATCGGTATGGAGTTTTCATTTTGTTCCTCAACAAAGGGTTTTGACGATTGTGGATCCGCCGAAAGGTCTTCTTCCTTCAGCGTATTTAAACCAGTGTTTTTGTAATTTGTCAGGTTTTTCGTTGTACAGACGAATCAAATCGTTGGTAAAACCTTCGACATCCGGTGAGTTACAGATAAACCCACATGCCCACAGGGAAGAACGGGTTTCCTGAATCAGAGACGAAGCAAATCCGGTAAAGGCCCCGGAAACCAGAGCATCCAGAGGGCCTGTATTCCCTCCTGCACGATAGGGCATTACGATTCCGAGAAAGCCTCTGGACACTTCAAGCGGGGCAATCAACTCCCTGATAATCGCCACATTACCCTTCACTGAATGCTCCAGAACAGCTTCAATATTGCTACTTCCGAAAGTGGAAAAAATATCTACATGGCCGACTGGCTGATGTAACACCCAGGCCGTATCTATTGTACCGAATTTTCGGAGAACTTCCCTGATAACGGCCTTGGCAGAGAACCAGGAAGACCGGTTCCAGTTGAGTATCGTCAAGTTGGTAGTACCTGTATCTTTTATACCTGTCTTTTCCCCAACAACGGGGACAACAACATGTGACCCCAAAACCAGTAACTTTTCTATCAATTTTCTGCCAGTCAGTGTTTCACTCCCAGTAACCAGTACAACCTCGTGCATGGGGGTAGTCTACTTTTCGTCTCCTTTACCGTCAACGAGGGAAATCAACAAGATTCCTGATTTGATTGAGTCATGGAAATATTCATTGATACCGTTCTCCTGACACAGCATGTTTCCCGGAACATTATGAGCAAAAGATGCAATTATCCCCTCAGCGGAACAAAGATTGTGATAAGCGCAAAGGGTTGGAAACTGTTTCCGACTCCCTGGTGGGGGAATCCCGACTGGCTGTACATACCTCTCGCTTGAGCATACTGATTCCACCATCTTCTTTCATTATTGTTTTCAAGAGCCTCAATTCTAAAATTCATAAAAGGGAGTTCTAGATTGGAAGTATTTGTAACCTTCTGTCTTGCTCTAAATGCAAAGTCTGTTGGAGCATATACTATACGAGAGTTATCCCCATTAAAAAGCATCCCAGCAAAATGTTCCCAAATAGCAATATTAGTAGAATGTATTGCATTAAGATAACTAGCAGTATCAAATATTTTACTTGGTGCGATATACTCATTAACTGGCATTAAAATAGCCAACCCAGATTGAGTTCTATCTTATAAGGATAGCCTAGTGAAATTCCTGCTAAAAAATGATTTGAAATGACGACACCAATTTCTCCAGAAGCAGACCAAGGAGATCCATTAAAAACTAATGAATTCCCTACCCCTAGTGTAAAATATGGTCTGAGTCTATTATGAGTATTCATGACATCAATCAAATTATTTAAATCTAATATTATGTTTTCATAAGAGGGCATTAAATTTTCTTCCACTTCAATTTTATAATCTTCTAGAGCTTTTAATGTTTTTTATGATCAAGAGCTTCTTCTTGATACAGCTTTATTGATTTTATATACCATTCTTTTAAGGTTGTTTTATCATCTGGAACAATAATTTCAAATTTTTCTTCATTGCTTGCGGTCCATTCTATAACTTCTTCAGAAAAAACTAAAGTTAATGTAGGAATAAAAGCTAAAAATAGTATGACCCGTTTCATCTCTTTTTCCTTATCATAGAAGAAGCTGCTGCTTCTCTATTTTTTATAGAACTTTCAGCATTATTAATCACAGTATCTGTTTCTGTAGAAATTTCTTTATGAACTTTTTTAGCCTGTTTTAAAATTTCTTTTGATTTTTTAACTGACTTCTTAGCTGACCTCAAAGCTTTACCACCAGATAATTTTAAAAAATTACTTTTAAGAAATAATCCTAAACCTAAAAGAAGAGCTCCCCCTACAATCCACATATGGCCTAACAACCATTTCATTATATTCTTAAATTTAGACATCTGGAACCTCCTGTGTCAATACAACTAGTTTCTTTAAACTTATCAATTTCAATTTAATAAATTCTTCTTCTGGGACTTTACGATCTACTAAAATTGACTTTAGATCTTTTTTATTCATCCTATTAATCTGAGAATTAGAATAAGTACTAAAAGATTTGTCATTAGAAAATTCAAGTTTTATAGGCTCTTCCACAATGAGTTCCGAGTCTACTGGAATTTGTTTAACCGAAAATGAAGAGTCTCCCCCTGATCCTGGTGATATGTCTTTTTTTATAAAAATATTCTTTTTAGGAATTCTTGATTTTTGAAAAGACTTGGAAACTTTAACTCTATGTGTTCTTACTTTCTCTTGTTCCTTTTTTTAAAAATCTTCTTTTGAATCAGCTGATTCTTCTTTTACCAGATTCTTATAAATTCCCCACTCCAGTCTAGAATTTGAAATAAACCATCTATTCTTCCAAAGAGTGATTCCGTTAATTCCTTTAGAATCAACATCTTTATTTTGCAAATCTTTAGAAAGTCTGTACCTATAGAGCATGATAACTTAATAGTTGTCAAGACCCTTCTATCGTGAAATGAATTGTTTTTGGAGGTTCGTTGAAAAATTTATACAGAGCTGGACAGAACCAACCCATTAAAAAATCACACTCGTACCAAGCTCCTCCATACTCTTTTTTAATAAAATTCAGAGTTCTGAATTTAAGAGTAGAAGGAAATTGGTCTTTGGAGAAAGTTATAACTGCTTTTGAATGAATGGGCATTAAAATCCCATCCAAAATTTCAGGCACCCCAGCTACAAAAGGTTCTTTATCAAGACCTCTTTCTTTGTCATCAAATACCCATGTATTCGAATACCTATAAATTTCAATTTTGTTTATCTGATTCATTTTGAGTCTCCTAAAATAAAAACAAACATTCACAGAAAATTGTGTAGCTATTTGTATAGACTTATATTTAATATAGAAAATAAACTATAAAAAGTTCTAAAAATTAATCTTCCTTCACTTCAACTTCTTCCTTCACTTCAACTTTAACTTCAACTTTAACTTCAACTTTAACTTCTTCCTTCACTTTGTTTTTAAGTCCAAGACGCTCAACCTGGTTAGAATTAATTAGTTTCTCTTTCAGATCATCACTCAGTTTATCTCTATTAAATTCAAATTTTCCTAAAGACATAGTTTTTCTCCTTATCAAAACTTAATAGTTCTGTAAAATACCTTTCTCTTTTAAAAAGCTTGTCTATCATATTCCTTTAAAACTGATTAGCTTCCACCAAGAAGTCCTTTATCTTTCAATATTTTTGTAGCTTTACTTGCCATAGGATTATACCAAAATTGAATAGTATTAATCAGACCAGCCAAATGTTTATCAAGAATTCCATAATCACCATGAAATGTATTCCATTGTTTGTCTGGGATATCTACAGGATATATTGCAGCATCTAGATTAGTTGCTCGGTAGTTCATTCCTTGCCACCAGAACGAAGGTGCATTGTTCCATACTTTCACATATGAAATTTCAAGAACTTCTTTAATATCCTTCGTTGTAAGAGGTTCCCCTTCTGGCTTAGTCTGAGCCCACTCAAGAAAATTAATAATCTCTAGTCCTAATCTATAAACTCCTTGTGTATTAGGGAAGAGAGTGCCATCTTTAGGGTCTGTCTTAAAAGAAGGACGATCTGGATGTTTAAGATCAACTGTTATAGGAGTTTCCCACCAAAAAATCATATTCCCATCAGGAAGAAGCTCTGCTTCTTTCATTTTTGCTATGTTGACTTCATTACCAGTAGACTTTGTCCGTTTTTTCTTAAAATCTTTAGTGAAGTCAGAAATAGCACGATCTTTCATTAGATCAGGCAAAGTTAAAAATTCTGACAACACAGAGACTTTGGGTGCAAAAGACTCTTCGACATTTTTGGAATTAGCTAATTTATATCCAGCCATGTCTACCACAAAAAATACTGAACTTTTTGTGTCTCCGTTGTAAATAACCAAGTCTACAAGAGGAGTCAGAATAGCTAATTTTTCAGGATCCTGACCAAACCTTATGGAACCTACATAAGGGAACCTTCGTACTTGAGACCAAGTGATCGGTCGAGTGGGTGCTGACGAGTCATACCAAATTATGTAGGTAGGTTTTGACAACCCCACAATTCGACTTATTCTCGAATTCTTTATTTTAAGTAGTCCAAGTTTGTTTTTTAAAATTTCTCCTGATGTTTTTCCCATTATATAAATTTTCCGTTAGCTATAATAGATGCCAAACTATCAGGAATAATGTCAGTATATGGTGCAGCAAGAAATTTTCTCCAAGTAAGGGATCTACCAAATGTCCCCAAAGAATCAGTTATTTTAAGAATTACTGGTATGGAATGTCCATTTTCATCTTTTAACCGATGAATAATATAATCTTCTTTTTCAATTAGATTAGTAAATTTAGAATAAATTTCTATAGGAAGAACATCAAAAAAGAAACTAGAAGTATTGTTATTAGCTAAGCGAGCTTCTGAAGATCCACCAGAATTAACTCGAACCCTTTCTAAAGGAATTTGATCTGGGTAATTTATGATGACAGTAATTCGAGCCTGAACTTCAGAAATTTCTAGCATAGGATTCCCATACATGTCAAATTCTTTAGAAGTTATACGAACAGCATCATATTCTCTCCCAGCTCTAAGAATATTTAAGTCAAAGAGTCTTCGTCGGAGTTTATCTTGTTTTATACTCAAAGCATCTTGGATAGTCATTAATGATTCCAAATATACAAATTTTCTGGGATAACTTCTATTTTAAGAATTACGTTACTGTCAGGAATTTTCAACACCTCTTCTTTCTCAATTATCTTCATAAGTAACTCTCTCTAATTTAATAGTTCTCTCTAATTCTAGGCCTAACAGGAAAATTAGTTCTGACTTTATCAGAAGAACTCCCTCCTTCTGAAGTTGCATTTATACGATCATTTAGACTTAAAGCTCTCAATTCTGTTCGCATATTCTGAGAAAGATTTGTAAGAATATTGTCAAATCGTTTGTAGGTCTCTAAAACTCGAAGAAGAAATCTGACTTTTGAATTGGTTATCTTTAACTTTTCTTGATAAGCATCGTAGTCAGTACGATAATAGTTTCTCAATCGAGTTTCTATTTCTTTCAAATTAGGTTTGGTTACTGTACCGTTATCTTGATATTCTTGAATGACCCTTGCCTTAGTTTCATCAAACTTTTTATCATACCATCTTTTGAAATTTTCTTCTATATCAAGATGATCCAGTTTAGCTATTTGATATTCAGCATTGAGAGCCAGAGATAAATTCATATATTCGGCTAAGGATCGATTTATGTCTTCTGGCAAAACTTGATTATTGTGGATCAAGTCTCCTAATTTACCAAACTTCTTAATTGCATTTTGAACATATTCAATATATGTCTTTGAAGAATCCCTCATTAAAATCTCCTGTAAACTTATTATAAGATATTTCTGCTAAAAAGTTCTTTATTTCTTTTCTTCATCAGGATGCAAAGGATCTATAATTTTCTTTTTCTTTTTCTTTTTACCCATAGAAATAGGGTTTTTATTTCCAACATTAAAACTTGTAGATATTTGAGGTTCTTCGTTCATCATTTTTTCTATATATTCTTCAGCTGACAATTTGGATTTCATCCAGTCAAGAGCATTGACTGAAATATGTACTTTAGTACCTCCTTCTTCAGGTTCAATTTCTATACAAACTTTTTCTACTTCTGAATCATCACCAGCTTCAGTCTCTTCTGGATCTTCTTCATTATAAAAAGGTTCTTCAGTTTGATCTTCAGATGGAAGAATTTTTTGAAGTGCTTGATTAATAACTGTATCCCATTCATCTGTTTGCATAGCAACAGAAACTTCAAATTCAAGAAGCTCTTGATTAGGAAGTTGAATCAAAAGAACATCCTCTCGAATACCAAGCATGTTTTTTAAGATTCCTGTTACATAAGCATACTGTGCATGCATCGCCGGAGAAATATTTTTCTGGACAAGATGGTATTTTTCAGGCCATTCTGATCTGCAGACTGCCTGCAAGAATAAACGAAAACACTCTGGAATAAAACCCATGACCCGATTGACATTGCTCAGACATGCGAAAAGCACCTGGGAGAAAAAGGATGTTCTGGATATAGAACGGACACTGAACGGTCAGGGTTGTACGGAGGCGGCCCTGATGGGCCAAATTTGCCAAAAAAGACTTCCGCCACCCGATCTTGTGCTGGTATCTCCAGCCCGGAGAACCCGGGAAACGGTGGCACTCTTCCTTGAGGTATGGAAGTCGGCCCATCCTGTCATTAAAACCGTGGAAGCTCTTTATCTGGCGGGACTGGAGGATTGGAAAACTGTTCTTGGGGGGCAAGCGCGAGAAACAGACCATATTATGATTTGCAGTCATCAGCCAGGATTGGGCAAATTTGCCTCCTGGCTCTGCCCGGGATTTCGTGGTGATGTGCCTTCTGCTACGGTCATCTCTATATTGTTGAAAAACGGAAACTATGGGAAAAATGATGGTGTACTTGATTTTACCGGAAGCCCGAAAAGTTTGAATTTCAGTGGTTCAACTTGAAATCACGAGGGTTAATTCCATATTTTTTTGTTCGCCAGGATACTTGCCTTGGGCTGAGTCCGAGGCTTCGGGCGGTTCGACTGATATTCCCCTGTTGCCGGGTGAATTCATCCTTGAGAGTCTCGTATTCCATGAGGGCAATTCGTTCGGAGTACGGATGCTTTTTTGGTGCTATGAGGGATCCTCGAACTGTCGGAGGAAGATCTTCAAGTCTGATTCTGCGGCCGTCGTGTTTTTCAATAGCCCAGGCAAGAGCCTCCTTGAGTTCCCGGATATTTCCGGGCCATGTATAGGATCTGAGAGCCTCCATCGCTGAAATTGAAAGGTCCGGAATCGGCAGACCTGTATTATTGACCAGTTGTTCAAGAAAACGGGCCGCAAGCATGGGTATATCCTCCGTATGCTTTTTCAGTGGAGGAATCTTGATAACCAACCTCGGGTTACCAGTCATTTCAGACCACCACAAACAAAGCGACTCTGCCCCATTTTCAGGCGAGGCAGTGGCAATCAGACGCCTGCTGCCGTGGAAGAAGGTATTGCGGTCTGTTTCGCTGGCAAGGTGCCAGTCTGGAACGAACAGGGTTCCGGTATCATCATCTGATTCAGGTCCGGAAAATGGCTCTGAGGGATGGAGTCCATTGAGGTGAATGAGTGTCGCCAGGTATTTTTTCCCACTCCCGTTTTCTCCTGTAATCAGAAGTGGTTGGCTTGAAAAGCTCAGTTCATGAAGTCTGGAGCGAATATTCCGGGCTACCTGACTCACAGCGATCCAGGAAGGATTGTCTGCCATATTTCTTGACGAGTTTACCAGTAAACGTCTGTGCTGACGTTCAATCGTATTCACTGTGTTTATGCGCAGCCATTGTTCGGCCAGGAGATTGAGGAGCACATGCAATTCTTCCTTGTTCCCTTGAAAGCCTTCAACAAACCAGTATGAGACGCCGTCAGGAAAGGGTAATTTCCACGCTTTTGTGCCATCAGGAGAGGGGGAAGAAGGGGTAACCCGGTCCACTTTTTCTGTCCAGGTGTAAGAGGTTGTCTTATCGTGAAATTTGATTCCAACAGAACATACTCCAATCTTGCCAGCAAGCAGGATAAGCAACCGACGGGCACTTATCCTGGCTTCGGCGTTGGAGGAAATAATTTTCCATCCCTCTGCTGCAAGTTGCAGACTATTTGTGAACACAGGCTATAGTATACACCTCTTGACTGGCTTATGGTGATAAAAGGAAAAAGAGGAGAGATCTGATACGGACTGCAAGAATGACTTTTTGGAAGAATGTATCTGGCAGACGCATCGCATGAGGCCTTGACAGTTGGTACTCTGGTGTCTGTAATTCCTGTTGTGATATTTCCGGGAAACAATCTGTGGAGTGGCATTCAGGAGCAGTATTGTTTGGATAGCGATGAATTTCTCTTGAACCCCTTTATTTCTCTCTGTACAGTATCGTCAATCCTTTTGGAGGCATGCATAAATGACAATTGCCTTACGTCGCTGGTCTGAGCTCAGCGAAAAGAATAAAAACAAACTTCTCTCCCGGTCGGAAATCAATATTGCGGAAGTGAGTGGCAGGGTTGCAAAGATCATTGACGATGTCCGCCTTCGAGGCGATGAGGCCCTGAAGGAATTGAATACACGATTTGACAAGGCTCCCGAGGATATGCCCATCCGGGTTCCTGATAGCCACGTTAAGGAAGCGGAAAAACGTCTTTCTACAGAGTTGAAACAGGCTCTCGAATATTCAGTGGAAAATGTCCGCCGCTATCATAAAGACCAGGCACCTGATGGTTTGCTTTGGAAGGAAATTCGGCCAGGCATCATCGCTGGAGAGCGAACCATGCCTATTGATTCTGTAGCCTTTTATATTCCCAGAGCGCGAGGGAGTTTTCCTTCAATGGTCTACATGATGGCCGTTCCGGCACAAATAGCAGGAGTCAAACACATTGCCATGGCCAGCCCTCCGGACGAAAAAGGCCGGGTAGATCCCGCCTGCCTTTACACAGCCAAACTCTGTGGGGTAAAGACCGTATACGCCGTTGGAGGAGCCCAGGCATGGGCCGCCATGGCTTACGGTACCGAATCGGTGTTGAAAGTGAATAAAGTCCTTGGTCCGGGAAGCAAGTACGTAGCTGCAGCCAAACGCTTGCTGGGAGATGTTCTGGACTGCGGACCCCCGGCGGGACCGTCTGAATCCATCATATTGGCCGACGGCACACCTGATGCTGTGGATATTGCCCGCAATCTTCTGGTGGAAGCCGAACATGGATCGGACTCTTCGACTCTTTTGATTACAACCTCCCGGAATCTGGCCCGGGAGGTTAGCAGAAAACTCTCGGAACTCGGTGATCATCTTCCTGAGACAAGGAAAACATTTGTTGCAGATGTTATGTCTGGCTATGGAGGTATTCTGTTAGTGGACAGTATTGAAGAGGGTGCCGAACTGGCCAACCGCTTTGCCACCGAGCATCTGCAAATCCGTACCAGGGATCCTTTTGATACTTTGGGACTCATAAGAAACGCTGGAGAGATTCTTTTGGGTGACAACATTCCTTTTTCCGCTGCAAACTACTCCGTCGGTGCCAATGCCGTTCTGCCCACGGGCGGGAACGCCCGTACCTGGTCCGGTGTTTCCGTGGGAGATTTCAAAAAACGTTCCAGTGTCATTTACATGTCTGAAGCCGGCTTGCATGACCTCCGCCCCCATGCCGCCACCCTGGCCAGGTATGAAGGTTTTCCGGCCCACTTTCGGGCTCTTGCGGACTGGACACCCTCCCGGGAATCATGATGGTGAAAAATTTTGGATCCCCCTTCCAGGCAGTACGGAATCTTGATAAAATTTTTGCACTTTTTGAGGCCCGTACCAATCTTGAAAAGGGAATCCCCACGGAGAATCCCAATCGTGTCTACCGCCTGGACAGGATGAGAGTTCTCTGTGAAGTATTCGGGAATCCCCAGGATTCATTCAGAAGCATTCATCTTGCCGGATCAAAAGGGAAAGGTTCTACTGCTGCATATATTGCTGCGATCCTTTCAAGCTTCGGTCGCCGGGTGGGAGTGTATTCCTCTCCGCATTTGTTGAACTACAGAGAACGGTTCCGGATTGAAGGCATTGCTTTCCCGGAAGAAGAGGCTTTCAATACGGCACAAATACTTCTCCAGCGTCTCTCAGAGATAGAACAGGAGTTACCCGGAGAGGGTGGAGCCACAACGTTCGAACTTCTTACCCTGTTTGCGTTTCTTTTATTCAGGAACACAGGTTGTGATACCGTTATACTGGAAACCGGGCTGGGAGGTCGGCTTGATGCTACCAACGTGATCACATCGCCCGAAGCGGTTGTATTGACACCTGTTGAAAAAGAGCATACCGAGATTCTTGGAACCAGACTCCGGGATATTGCTTCTGAAAAAGCAGGCATTATGAAAAAAATTCCTGGCCGCCCGGTTTTTTCTGCTTCCCAGCATTTTTCTGCGATGCGGGTTATCAGGAAAAAAGCAAGAAAGACAGGCATGAAGCTCATGGAGCTTCCATTTTTGCTTCACAGGGTTACCAGGAGCTATGAAAGTTCTGACAAGGGAAGTCAACACAACGAGAAATTTGTCTGGAAGATTGTATGGAAAGACGGCTGTCAGGAATTGATTCATCTGAAAATGGGGGGAAAAGTACAAGCTGAAAATGCAGCTTTGGCCCTGCTTGTAACCAGGGAGCTGAGCCAAAAAATCAAAGAGAATCCCCACAAAACTCTAAAAACACTGGCGGAGGTCAGCCTTCCTGGACGATTTCAGTTTCTTCAACGCAAACCTGTCATTCTTCTTGATGGAGCTCATACTCCACGATCGATTTCTTCCCTGGCAGAAGCATTTATTCAAATAACAACGGTTAATAAAAGCAGACAGCGGGATTATCAGGCACGGCCAATTCTACTCTTTGGCAGTGTTCAAGGGAAAAACCACAAAGTTATGGCCCGAAAGCTTTGTGGGGGGCGTAGCCCCTGCTTCCCGGAAGTGATCATCAGTACCCCTGGTAATTTCAAGGCCAGCAATCCATTGGAAGTAGCTGAATCATTCCGGAAAACAGGTGTCGATGTTACGCTCATTCCGGATCCTGGAAATGCCTGGAAAACCGTTGTGGAACGATCGGAGGGTATCCGGCCGATACTGATAACCGGATCTTTTTTTATGGCAGGGGAGATTGCGAAATTGTTCCAAAAAGATAATAACACGGAAAAACCGGACAACTATGCAAGAGTCCTGTCCCACACACACTCCGGTCCGCTCTTCCCGGACACGGCTTGAAACCATTATAATACCAAAGCATGCACGATCCACGAAACGACACATTAGCCGACATCATTATCAAACATTCGCTGAAATTGAAAAAAGGCGATAAAGTTCTTATTCAAGGTATGGGATTTGCCTCAGAACCACTGGTAAGAGCTCTTGTCAAGGCGGCGAAAGCCATGGGTGCTCTGCCTGTGTACAAATTTAAAAATCAAGCAACTCTTCGTGAATGGCTTAAGGACGCAGATTCGAAAATGATTGAGCTGTCAGCCAGGGCCGATACCTACGAGATGGAAATGATGGATGCGTATGTGAGTTTGACGGCTCCTGAGAATTCCCTGGAGCTCTCGGATCTTCCCTCTGAGACAATGCGGCTTTTCACAGAGAAATATCATGGACCGGTTCATATGAAAATCAGACTGCCCAATACCCGATGGGTGGTAGTCCAGTATCCTACAGGTGCCTTTGCCCAATCGGCAGGAATGAGTGGTGAAGGGTTTGAGGACTGGTTCTTCAAGGTATGCACGGTGGATTATCAAAAAATGGGTCGGGCCATGGAACCTCTCAAGGCACTTATGGAGCAGACAGACAGGGTACGTATACTCGGCCCTGGCGGAACAGATATTTCTTTCAGTATTAAGGACATTCCGGTAATACCCTGTTATGGCGAGAAGAATCTTCCCGATGGCGAAATCTACACAGCACCAGTTAAACACTCTGTAAATGGTGTGATAGCCTATAATACCAACTCCATTTACGATGGTTTTAAATATACGAATATTCGTTTCTGTTTTGAAAACGGCAGAATCGTCGAAGCGACTGCCAATGATGACAAGAGGATTAATACGATTCTTGATATTGATGAAGGAGCCCGGTATATCGGGGAGTTTTCCCTTGGTGTGAATCCTTTTATCGACCACCCGGTGAACAGTACTCTTTTTGATGAAAAAATCCGGGGGAGTCTCCACTTTACACCTGGGAACAGTTACAAAGATGCCTTCAATGGAAATGAATCTTCACTCCATTGGGATATTGTACTTCTTCAGGAAGAACAATATGGGGGCGGGGAAATCTGGTTCGATGACGTATTGATTCGAAAAAACGGCAGATTTATGCTTCCTGAAATCATTGGTCTGAATCCGGAGAACCTGACCTGAAAACAAGGATTCTTCAGATATATTAAAGAAGGTACACATTACATTTATTATTTGAAGGGGTTATAGAACCTTCCCTTGTTGACAAAAACGGCAACATAAATAGCACCGCCAGCAATCCCGAAGCTGAGAATCAAGGCGACAAGGTCTCTTTTTTGCAATGTTTTCCGACTGTACCAGGTACGTCGTTTATGCTTTGAAAAACCTCTGAGATGCATGGCGTTTGTAATCACATCAATCTTGTCAAGCGAAGAGAAAATGAGAGGAATCATTGTCGCTGTTGCATTTTTAAAGCGTTGCAAAAAAGATGTCTTTCTGGAGATATCCAATCCCCGGGCCTGCTGTGCCTTTGATATATCACCGTATTCTTTCTGTATATCCGGGAAGTGTCTCAGAGTAAGCGATACGGCGTAGGCTATTTTATAAGGGATAAATATGGCATTTAAACTGGATGCGAATTCACTGGGATTAGTTGTAAACAGGAAAATAACTCCAAGTGGCACAACCGAACTGTACTTTAACATTTTGGATATTTGATAGAAGGCCTGCTCGTAAGTCATGTTGTACTTTGCGGCAATGGGAAACCACAATGTATACGACCCATAAGTATTCGGTCCAAAAGACGGTGAAAAAATAAATGAAAGAAACGCATTGATGATAAAAAATGTACCAATGTAAATAAAGATGATTTTTAAATCTTTCATTCTTATTCTGGCAACCTTCATCACGGAAAATGAAAAAATCAGAATAACCAGAAACACTCTGATATCATAGATATACATGACGACACCAGTTAATGCCATGAAGCATAATAGTTTTGTCAAACCGGACAATCGGTGGATCACTGTGTCGGAATAATTGTAATTAAACAGTTTCATTTTTCAAACCTGCTTCATAATCCAGAAACCGATCTATAAAGGATTTGGGATTTGGAATCCCGATTTTGTTGGCCAGCTGAAATAAAGAAGTTTCTTTTAAACTGGCTCTGGAGATTATCTCTGGAGTTGTTAGTACTTCACTGGATTTGGTATCCTTGACGATGACACCATCACTGATGACGATGGACCGTCTGGTGTACTCAAGCATTAAATGCATGTCGTGGGTAATCATAATAATTGTGACGCCGGTTTTATTGATTCTTTTCAAAAATTGCATAATATCCGTGTAATGGCGATAATCCTGGCCCGCAGTTGGCTCGTCCAGTATAAGGATCTTGGGATTGAGGATCAGGATGGAAGCAATGGTGACTCTTTTTTTCTGACCATAACTCAGGGCGGAAATGGGCCAGGTTTTGAATTTTGTCAGTCCGCATATTTTTAATACAGCACCAACACGTTCCTCTATTTCATCTGACGGAACCTTTCTCAACCGTAGTCCTGAAGCGACTTCATCACGAATCAGGGTTTGGGTAATCATCTGGTTTGGATTCTGCATTACATAACCAACAAATGATGCCCGTTGGGAGATTGATTGATCAGACACATCGTTACCATTGAAAAAAACAGTACCTGCTGGATGATTTTCAAAATTACATATCAACTTGGCCAGAGTGGATTTTCCGGCACCATTGGTTCCAACAATGGAAAGCATTTCTCCTTCTTTTATACTCAGATTAATATCTCTCAGAATGGGAATACCTTTGAGATATTCAAAATTGAGATTCCTGATTCCAAGAATTTCATTTCCGGATCCAGAAGGAGGTTGAACAAGGACACTTTCATACCAGCGCAGTATGTCTTTTTTTGCAACAGAAAAATCTGTAGTTGAAAAATACCCCGGAGTTATTTCGCTGGAGATGTTGACGCCAGCGTATTTCATTGCTGTAATATACAATGGTTCCCGAAGTCCGTGGGCGAAAAGCAACCCGGATGAAATCATTTCATGAGCATTCATATCGGCAATAATGCATCCGTCGGCAATCAGGATGATTCTGTCCACCGGGCGATGCAGAACATCCTCTATTCTGTGCTCTATTATGATGGTTGTTTTCCCTTTGTTTGCAGCAATGCCATCAGAAACTTCGGTTCGTAATTCTTTATGGATGCGGTCTATCAGCTCAATGGCATACGTTCCGGTTTCAGGGTCCAGATTAGCCAGAGGTTCATCAAAAAGCAGAATTTCAACATCATCCACCAATATTCCGGCCAGAGATGTCCGTTGTTTCTGACCTCCGGAGAGGTCATGGGGAGATTGTTTGAGCAAAGACCGAACGCCAACCAGTACGGCGACTTCGTTCACTCTTGAAAACATTTCGTTTTGGGGGATACAGTCATTTTCCATGGAAAATGAGATATCTTCAGCGACAGAAAGACCGACAAACTGAGCGTCCGAATCCTGCATCACTGTTCCGATGGATTTTGATAATTCAAAAACCCCCGAATTTTTCGCAACAATACCGTTAATGGTCAGGGAGCCTTCGATCTCACCATCGTACGAAAAAGGAATTAATCCATTCAGGCAATTTCCCAGCGTGCTTTTTCCGCTACCACTGGGCCCGACAACAAGAATCTTCTCTCCGCGATATATTTTCAGATTGATGTTCCTGAGTGTCGGTTTGGCCTGGGCAAAATACTTGAAAGAGAAATTGGTAAAATCAATAATCGGATTTTTATCCAATCTAACTATCCAAGACTTCCTTTTTTGGGAATGGTTTTCGACCAGGTGAACATCAGCAAGGTTCCAAGTATGCCGCAGCTGATAATACCAAACAATGCGGCTACCGCACCCTGGGTAAACACCAGATTTGATGGTTCTGCATAGATGACAATATCAAGAACAGGTGCAACAATCAGCCAGGCAACAATGTTTCCTGTTATCTGAAAGCCATTCCAGGCAATGATACTTTTCATTGAAAAATCACCTTGTGCAATCCCGGTTTTTTTATGGGCCAGTCCGAAAATAAAACCGCTGACACCACTGGCAATGACCCAACTCCACCAGGGCGAACCATACTGTGCCGCATCACTCAACGCATGACCAATAAACTGAACCAACGCACCGGCAATGGGTCCGAAGAGAATCGCTATTAATGATCCCAGGGCATATGCTGTCTGGAACTGTGTTTCCGGAATCCATGAAGGTATTTTTACAAACATAAATAATACCATAAACAGCGCAGCGCCAATTCCTGTGGCCACAAGCTTTTTTGTACCGAATTTAAACATATTCTGAACCTCCTGCAAAGTAGTAGATTTTTCTCAATAATTCAGTTGAAAAAAATCAGGGACTATATTTTTTCCAGACGAATTGTCCAGTCAATACCAGAGTGAATGTTGTATTTTTCCACAAATTTTTTCATATTGGTTCCCACGGCAAAAAATCCAATTTCGTTGTTGTAAAGAATGTCTTCGCCCTCTTTTACGCTGCCGAAAGATTTCCCATAGAGAACTTTTTTTTGATACTTTATCTCATCTTTATACCAGATTGTTATGCTAACCATCGAGCCAAAATCAATCTCTGTCTCTTCGATAAAATGAATGGGAATATTTGTCCAGACCATACCGAAAAGTGGATCGATGATGTCAATCATTCCTTCAATTCTGCCACTGTTAACCATGGCATCCGGAGTTGGATGACGGACGATATCATCAGGATTCAATTCCGGGCCCACCCCTTCAAAGTCAATGATGCCTCCGGCAAGTCTTGCCCCGGTATAAGCATAAACATCTCTTCCGTGAAAAACATGAGAATTCTCACTTCCCTTTACCCGGTTTGTTGACTCATCAATTTCCCGAAGGGCGGATATTTTTATGTGCTTTGCGATGTGGGTAAGGGTTCCGTTATCCGGGGTTACGATGTAGTGGTTGGCCCCTGTCAAAGCAACAACGCTCTTTCGGTTGGTGCCAACCCCCGGATCGATAACAGAGACAAAAACACAACCAGGAGGAAAAGCCGGACAGGTTTGGAATAGTGAATAAGAAGCATTCCAGGTGTTAAACGCTTCTATATTGTGAGTAATATCCAGCAGCTTCAGATCGAGATGAACACCCAGGGCGATGCCGTACATTTGGGCCACCGTTCCTTCCCACAGGCCAAAATCACTCTGGAAAGCCAGAACTTTATTTGTTTTTACCGTATTGACCTCCTAAACCCTGGATATTGTGATTTCGTAGTCTGGTTCGGGCTTTATTTTATATAACGCCGCAAAGTTTCCCTGATGGATACCAACAGCGACATTCATAAGGGAATTGATATAGACCAATCCGTCACCGGGGCTGACATCACTAAAGGTTTTGCAAAAAGGGATATGTCCACTGTACAATATCCGGTAACAGAATTTCATTTCAACTTTTAACATATCACCACAGGAAAAATCAAGGGATTCGAGACAGGATTCCGGTATATCCGACCAAACATGGCCGAATCTCACATCCAGTATTTCAACATGTCCGTTAATGGAATTTTCGTATACTTCAATCTCCTTTTTTTCAAAATAAAAGAGATTGTTTACGCTCAGTTTTTTGCCAATTTCCTTGAAGCTGACCTGACCACATGCCAGACGGGCTCCGGTACAGGCATACACATCCCGGCCATGAAAGGTATGCGACCCACTGCTTCCATGCCGCCTGTGGGCCGATTCATCAATTTCTCTTAACGCAAGAATTTTTCCGGATAAAAAAAGCTGGGTGAGGGTTCCATTGTCCGGGGTCACAATATAGCGGTTTCCAGATAATTCGGCAACAACACTTCTTCTCCTGGAGCCCACGCCAGGGTCAACAACAGAGACAAAAACAGTTCCTTCCGGCCAGAATTGCACAACCTGAAACAGGCGATAAGACGCTTCTCTAATATTAAAAGGCGTAATATCATGGGTAATATCACTAATCAGAAGATTTGCATCAATACCGTATGCGATGCCTTTCATGGCACTTACAGCACCATCTTTCAATCCAAAATCACTCTGAAAAACCAATTTTCCTGTCATCTCAATCCCATGTATCAGTTCAAACCAACAGATTTTTGAAACTTGATCAGCCAGTTTCTCCCTGCGCCGATATCATGAGCCCGGGCAAAATTTCCCTGATTGATTGCAATTCCTACATTCAGCAGTGAGTTAATATAAACAAGCGTAGCACCAATATTCACATCACTGAAGGATTTCCCATATTTCAGATCATTTCCGTAAACAATTCTGCCGTATTGAGTAATCTGCACCCCGATATAATCCCCGTATTTCACGCCAAGCTCCATAAACAGCGCCCGGGAACAATTTGTCCAGAGACTGCCGTATCGGGCATCCAGTATATCTATTGATGCTGAAATTGTTCCATTGTCAATTCCGGCTGGTGTGTAGGGGTGTACAAAAATATCATCAGCAGGTAATTCCTTGCCAATTCCGGACAGGTCTATCAAACCAGCTGCCAATTTTGCACCGGTATAAGCGTAGACATCCCGACCGTGAAACGTGTAGGAATATCGGGAATCTTTCAATCGGTTTTCCGCTTCTTCAATCTCACGTCTTTCGGCAATGCCTAATGTTTTGGCTATGTGAGTTAATGTCCCATTGTCTGGAGTAACGATAAAATGACCGGTCTTTGTCAGTACGACCACACTTTTTCGATTTGTCCCCACTCCGGGATCTACCACGGAAACAAATACGGTTCCAGGAGCCCAGAATTCCACCGTCTGTACAAGACGATATGACGCTTCCCAAATATCAAACTGTGGAATATCATGGGTGAGATTGTACAATTTAAGCTCGGGAGAAACTCCATTCGCCACACCATACATGGCAGCAACAGCTCCATCAACCAAACCAAAATCACTCTGAAACACGACGGTTCCATTAGTTTTCATATTCTCGGACCCTCATTGTTTATAATTATATACCAACTTGCCAGGATATATAACAACCGGACTTACAGGCGTTGATAGTGGCCCATGTGTTCAATCCAGACGACGCACCCCGCGCCTGGGGATTGAGACGATCCCTTCCCGTGCATGTTCCAGCACCCGTTTTTGGCAATTGTAAAGGGTTACTTCCGGCTTGCCCAGGCGGACTGGAGAGTTCCTGCTCTTTTTTCATCTGCTGAAAGTTTCTGATTCCTGGTATTATTACGTTCGAAACAATGGATCTTTTTAAGAAGTTGTTTCTTCCAGCAGATTTAGCCGGATTTTTTAATCATTATGAGGAGAATGAATGCTATAAATGATAATATTGTTCCTGTTCTTATATACCACAGGGTGCATAACGCTGCAAACAGGCCCAACACCATGCCCCAATGATTTTTCTGAAGAATACCCACTGAAGCTACAATCCAGAGAGCTCCAAGCAATATAAACAATGGGCCTAATGAAAATGGGTCGATACCAAGTCTTGATACAAGTTTGCTCCAGGATCCAGGTTTTTGGGGACCAAAATATCTCCCTTTGAGAAGTACATGCATTCCGTCAAAGATCATCCATCCTCCATTTAATAATGCGAGAAACAAAAATGCTATCCTCGAATTCATTCAGCAACCCCTTCCCAATATTTCAGCTTACCAGAATGAAGATCAACGAGCAAATTTCACTGTACAGAGCGTTTTCGGCAGGCCACCTTTTTGCATAATCTTCAGAAGCGCCAGGGATAACTTTCTCCGGGAAACAACCGGATATTCTGACTAACAGAATCTCCTCCCTCTGTTTGACCTTGCTTTTCGTTCATGTTCTGCCTGTGTAACATCATGGGACATCGCGATCCTGTCAACCTTTTTTCCGGCCCGTTAATCATCTGGGGATTGTCCGGGTTCTGATTCTTTGTTTTGTTCAGTTTTCCAATAGCATATGAAAGTATCAGGATGAAGGAAACTCTCACTCTGAAGGTTATCTTACGCCAGGGCCGTTCGGCCGTTGTACAGTCTCATGCTCATAAATCACCATGGCAATCAGTGAATTCCACATGGCCCTGATGGGATATTTATTGACACCGGAAGAAGCTCGTTCTTTTTCAAGAACCTGTATCAGTGTTTCATCGGGACTTGTTGTGAGAATCAAATCCAGTCGTTCCAGATTCCCGGAGTTTTCATAATCAGACCAGAGAACAAGAGTGATTTGTGGTATATCGTCATGATTTTTGTTGAAAGAGTACTCATTGGGTTGCTTGCCGGAACACTCTTTCCTCCCGGAGTGCTTCTGAGGGGCAATTGCACCAGAGATCCTGTAATAATGAATGGGCCGCCCTTGTTTGCATCTTTTTTGGGGAAACTCATTTCTTCCTGGTTCTCTTCCCCTGATACCCACCTGCCGGCCTGCCGAAAACGCTCTACTTCGGCTTTACTGAAACGCTCTTGCTGAGTTGGATCTATTTTTTCACTGGAGCGTCCAAATCTCCGGGAAAGGGCGAGGTGGAGTTTCTCTCGCAGAATGTGATTTTCAACTTCCAGAGAACAGAGATGTTTCTGTGCATTCCAGAAATCCATACCCGAAAGGAGCATGAGTAACTGGTTGGAGCTGATACGTCTGACCTCTTCATCAGTACGCGGCCAGCAGCAGCAGCCCCTTCTCCAATATTTTTGTGCCAACCAGAATCCATTTCGGTCCCTTCACAGACACTTGAGAGGCCGTTGGTCTAGCTTCCTCATGTCTGTAACACCGGGCCTGAGGAAGATTGGGATTGATTGCAATTCAGGCAAAATCATTGAAAATCCCTGAGAGCTTTTACCAAAGCGGCAATTTTCTGGATATTGATATTTTTTGGTAGCCGGAATCGGCTATGTAACATTCTTCTCCCGGCAGAATTCTTTACGGGTTTTGCATGATTCTTGCCATTCGTTTATAAGGAATTTTCAATGGTCAGGTTTATTTGTAGTCATCTGAACTTCTCTGATATTTGGCACGGCAAGAAGAAATTCTCCTTGAAACTTACACCATAACGACATTTTTGTGACTTGCTCATTTTAATCAAAATGCCGTTTTGACACGGCAGGGTCAGATTGTTTTTTTAGTCCCTAGGGGAATCGAACCCCTATTTGAAGAATGAGAATCTCCTGTCCTTACCGTTAGACGAAGGGACCAGCGTGCCGATCACAAAAGCAAAGTCGGTCTGGTCAACAACTTCCCGGGGAGGACTCGAACCCCCAAAGGCAGAACCAGAATCTGCAGTGTTACCAATTACACTACCGGGAAAAGTATCATCCGACAATTGAATTCCGAAGGCTAATTTATCTCGACGCAGGAAGAAGAGTCAAGCACCCTGTAATTTCTCATCATCATACTGAACCAACGTCGTGACTTTTATTCCGGGAAGTTTATCCTGGAAGTGCAAAAAAGGCAGGCCAATAACGCCAAAAACATTTTTAACAGAGGCACCACCTTTTTCAAGAATGGTTCTGGCAGCACTCAAGGTGCCACCAGTGGCAATAAGATCATCAATAAGAAGAACATCCTTTCCTCTGGGGACATCGGTTTTATGGATTTCTACAGCGGTTTCCCCGTACTCAAGTCTGTAATCTTGTCTGTACGTTGCCCCCGGGAGTTTTCCGGCCTTTCGGACAAGAATCAAAGGAATGCCGAGACGATCGGCCAAAGGAGCTGCAAAAATGAACCCCCGGGATTCAATGCCAGCTACTGCGGCTACATCAGTATCATTGTAAAGATCAACCATTCTATCAACACAATAATGAAAAGCCTCGGGATTTGTGAGAATACTCGTAATGTCAAAGAAAAGGATGCCTTTTTTGGGATAATCCGGAATTTTCCGGATAGCAGTATCTAAATCGAAATCTTTATTCACAATGTACTCCTCGACAACATCACCATATAGTCGGAGAGGCTCAGGGTCAATATAAGGACACCACAGCAAAAAAAGCATCAGGCTATAGATGTTTTTTACACCATCCTTAAAAGCTGTACCATGCGTCATTTAGTGTACAATGACTGCTCACAGCTAACCATATACGGTATCCCCTTCAGAAGGTTCCAGAAGACGGGAAGTTGTTACATTCTTTACAGGTTCGTTCCAGGGCGATGCATTAAAGCTTTTCCAGTCAAGGCTATTCCTGCTATGTTTTCCGGCTATTACAGAATTTCCAATAACGGGAAAGATTATTCTTTCACGCTCTTGCCGAATCATAAGACTTCAGGTAGATGTCCCCATCTTTCAAGGAACGCCTGACTCGTTTAACATAAATTGTATTCTTTCACCGACCCTGACCATCCAGCTGGGAAATATCAGGGGAACCTCCGGGAAGTAACCAGTCGGTGATTGCCTGAGCTGAACCCGACTGGTGATAAGAATTGGCGGCCAGGTTCCACCGTGAAGACCTTCAAGCCGGTACGATCGTTCCATTTTCAGACTTCCAGGAGGATCGGGTGCCTGATACTCAGGGAAACGGACAGATGGATTCTTTCTTTTCAACGTCGTTGTTCTATTTTATGATGCGAAAGGTTTTTTTGACTATCGGCCTGTCGTTTCAGGGTAACATACCTCCGATATTTCGGTTGTATGTTTTATATCTGGTCCTTGTAGCTCTTGAGTAGTTCCCTGAAAAAAGTTCTCACGCGACCGACGGACAGAATGTTCATTCTCTCATCCGGAGAATGAGGCTGAAGTATGTCAGGACCGAAAGAAATCATGTCCAGATCGGGAAACCGTGCCCCGATGGCCCCGCATTCCAGTCCTGCATGGGTTACTTCCTCTTTCGCTTCGCTTCCAAAAAGATCCTTCCAGATTTGTTTGCTCCGGGTCAGAACATTTGAAAAACGTTTCGGTTCCCACGGTGGATAATGGTTCCCGGTTTCGTATCTGCCTCCGTAGAGCCGTGCCAGACCAAACAGGGATGCGGAAAAGTCAGCACCTCGACTCATGACCGCACTTCGTCGGTTGGTAAGTACGATGACTTGTTTTTCTTCAGTTTTCAGAACGGCGAAATTCATACTGGTATCTACAACACCTTCCAATTCCAGGGACATGGTTTTCACACCATGTGGAATCAATCTGAGTGTATCGAGTAAGCGAGAGGCATCGACCGGGGCAAAAAAACCAGATACAGGAATCATGTCCGGATCCGCAACATCAAGTTCAGCCGTGAAATTTTTCTCAAGTATTCTAATCTCACGAGCCACAGTCTCAGCAAAAACCCTGAGAGTTTTTTCCAGCTTTCCCATCATTTCGGGCGGAACAGCCACAAGAGCCCGGGCTTCCCGAGGTATGGCATTATGCGTCGTTCCACCGTTCATTTCCCCAAAACGAAGATCTGGCAGTGTGTCAGAAAGCTCCCTGAGAGCTCTTGTCAGCAAAACATTGGCGTTGGCTTTCCCCACATGGATTTCTGTTCCCGAATGTCCTCCCTCAAGTCCCTGGATATGGAGCACACGGACTTCATATTCCTCTGGTACAGATTCCCGAGTGACAGGGAAAAAGAGATTGGTGTCCAATCCTCCAGCACAACCGATGGTAAAGACGCCCTCATCCTCAGAATCCAGATTCATCAGAATCGAGCCTTTGAGGAAGTTCTCCTGAAGGTTTTGAGCCCCTACCAAACCAGTTTCTTCATTCGAGGTAATCAGTATTTCCAAAGGAGGATATTCCGCAGTGGTATCAGTAACAAGATCAAAAAACAACGCCAGGGCAATAGCATTATCCGCACCAAGACTGGTTCCCCGGGCCCGAAGCCATTCACCGTCCCGCCAGGACATAATCGGATCTTTCTGAAAATCGTGCTCCACGTCCGGACGTTTTTCGCACACCATGTCCATGTGTCCCTGAAGCACCACAACAGGGGCATTTTCAAAACCAGAGGTCCCCGGAATTTTTATCAGGATGTTCAGGGCATCATCCGTATCAACCTCGAAACCCCGGCTCCGGCCCCAATCCATCAGCCAGGGATGAATCAGTTCCAGGTGATGGGACTGTCGCGGGATTGTATTAATCTCGTTAAATATCTCAAGGACCCGTTCGGTTTTTTCGTCTGGCATTGTTTCCACCTCTGATTTCGGGAGGATTGAGTCTTTTTCTGACAGGATACACGTATTTACTGGCTTCTGTACAGACGCATTAACTGAACAATCACTGCCGTTATCAGCATTGGCAAGGCCAGTATCAGTAACAATTTTTCAAACCAATCTCCGAAACGGGTGTAAATTGTGGTTCGTCCGGTGTATATCGGTACGTCTGCAACAAGATAACCCGACGTGAACAGATCCAGTTTTGCGATGGTTTTTCCATTAGGATCAATAACACTGGTCAGTCCGGCAGTTGTAGCCCTTACCATACTGCGCCGATTCTCCACAGCACGAAATATCGCCATATTCTGATGCTGAATGGAACAGGCTGGTTCGGGGCTCCATGAGTCATTGGAAACATTGACCAGGATTTCCGCCCCTTCGCGAACGAATCCCCTGGCCAGATAGCCAAAAGTATCCTCAAAACAAATCAGGGGGCTCACTACCGGGCCATTCCACTTGTTCAGATTGAAGGTTTTGTATTCCGTTCCATGACCATAAATGGGAGTACCTTGTGATTCAATGTAGGACATCAGCCGGGGAAATGTTTTGGCATAGGGAAAATGTTCGCTAAAAGGGACCAGATGGATTTTTCGGTATTTTTCGATTATTTGATCTTTATCAAAAAGCAGTACAGCATTGTATTCCACCCTTTTTCCGGCATCTTGTACTGCATCATTGTTTCCGAGTATCACCGGAATATCCAGGCCTTTGAGAAAGTCCTTGAGTTTAAGAATCAAATCAACCCGGTCGCGATTCTTGCGATATTTCAAATGCCATTCGATGGCAGGAACAAAGGAGGTCTCCGACCAGATAATGGCATCAGGATGCTCCGTCAGGGATTGTCCGCTTTCGGTCAGCAGGGATTCCAGTGCCGTCCGCCAGGCCTCAATGCCTGAAAGCCAGGTATTGACATTGTGTTGTACAAGAGCTGGACGCCATTTTTCGGTATCGGTGTAATCCACTTTTGAAACAATTCCATAGATATTGGCAGCCAGCATGAGTCCAATCCAGAAGACAATGGCCCCGAACCATCTGCATCTGGATTTTTTTTGGATTTTTGCAGAGACACATCCAGAGTCAAGGAGACAGGAACCGATAAGGAATGAGGGATACACAACAAGAAAACTCACCCCCATTACACCGAAGATATCGGCAATGGAAATCAAGGATCGCCAGGCATACTGGCTATAGCCGAGAACCCCGTAAGAGTAACCGATGAAACCTTTGGTTCTGATAATTTCAAAGGCCACCCAGATCAGGGTTTGGGCCAACCATCCGTACCGTTTAAAGCTACGGTCTGCAAGGACAAGCAGGGGAAACACAACAAAAAACCATCCAGCATAGATGGTTGGAACGAGGATAAAACTTACCGGATTGAAGGTGGCAAGCCAGAAGTTAAACAAGGCATACGTGATGTATCCGTAAAACGCACCCCAAAGAGGGCTGGACCACCAGGATATACGGCGGACAAGAATAACGACAGGAACCAGACTCACCCATGCAAAAGGAGCAAAACCCCAATCGGCAATGAAGTTGGGGAAGCCCAGTGCAAAAAGAAGCGCGCCAAGAAGCAAAAGGCCGACGTTCCCGGCAAAATAACGGAAAGGAGATTGAAATTTCACATGTGCAAGAGTACTACGAAAACACAGGATGGGCAATCGGCACAGAAATGACCCTGAGAGCAAATTTTGTGGAGTTTTGGCAGGAAACCAGTCTTCTGATGTTTTTTTCCATTTGACTATCCTGCAAGCGTACAATTACCATAAGATTGAGAATGAAAACAACAGGAGGGAAAATGAAAAAAATACTCGTACTCATCGCTCTTATCATACTGTCGGCTGTTATGCTTTTTGCAGAGGGTCGTGAATATTTCGGTAGCCCTGAAGGTCAATGGACCATGATCGGCTCACGCCTTTTCCAGAAAGACACATCAGCTCCCCGGGCAAAAGCCTGGATGGAGGTGTCCCAGAAAGATTCCATGGTATACGAATTTACCATCAGGTATGAAGGTGGCGCCGAAGATGGACATGGCGGTGTTGGAATCCATATTCTTTGTGACTCGCCAGCTCGTCATAAAGCCTGGGGATTCGGTTCTTCGTGGCTTTTCTGGCTCAATTACGATGAAAATCCACGTACCCCCGGAATACCCAAAGGCTTGAGTGCACAGATTTATCACAGTGTAGATAACAGTTCAATGAAAATGATCAAAGCCATTGATATCAACTCTTTTCAGGCTTTACTCAAGGCTAATCTTGATGTGGATATTCCGATAAAGCTCACATTTTTAGCCAGTCAAGGCAAGGTTATCATCGCTGACCCCACTGGAGCTACCTCCGGATGGAGTGTGGATCTCCCGGGAAGCATTGGAGATACCGGTAAATACGTTGCTGTCCGTACAAACGGTGTCGCAGTCAGTTTTACTGCCAGGGATCTGGATTTATAGCACCAGAAAAAGAGTACATCTCTGTTCATGGAGAGATTTCTTGCCCGTACAGGCCTGAATTCTGCGAGGCCTTCGATGTGTGCATCTTTTCCGGAATTCCGCCTGGCCGGACAGTCTGAGGAGAAAAGCCAACAAACTGTTTGATGCGGAAAGGACCATAATTGCCCCACAGAGAGAAACACAGGGTGCGAACAAGGTGGTCGGGGACAAGTTTCCCCGGCCCTCAAGTCCGCCTGAAAAAGCATCAAACCATGCATAAGGAAGGTCTGCCGAAAAATCTCCATAATCACGCTGTACGGACGCTTCAGGACAGGTTATCATGCCCCGGGGTTTTTGGATGAACAATAAAAATATTACAGTGTTTGATTTGGGGGGATCCATCATTGCTCCGGATAAACCGGATGTGCCGTTTTTGCAACGATTCCTGGATTTTCTGCATCGTTGGCTGGAAGCCGACCGCACACACAGAGTCATCATGGTTGTCGGGGGAGGCGGTGTTGCCCGATCCTGGCAGGGTGCCATCAGCGAAATATCCCCGCAGACGCCGGCAGAAGCCCTGGACTGGGTGGGTATCATGGCCACAAGACTGAATGCCGAATTGTTACGAGCTCTTCTGGGACCTCTTTGTCCTGATCCTGTGGTAACCGACCCTGGTACAGATATTCTTTTCACCGGCCGGGTTTTGGTAGCTGCAGGGTGGAAACCGGGTTTTTCCACCGATTATGATGCGGTTATTCTGGCTGAACACTTTAACGCCGACACAATCCTGATGCTTTCCAATATTACCCAGGTGTATGATGACGACCCGAAAAAGAATCCTGAAGCGAAACCATTGGACCATCTTTCGTGGGAAGAATATGGAAAAATAACCGAACGTGAGTGGAGACCCGGGATTCAGGTTCCTTTCGATCCTGTCGCCAGTGCCCAGGCATTACAATCCGGACTGACAGTGATTGCAGCCTCCGGGACCAATCTGAAGAATCTGGAGAATATTCTTGCCGGAAAGAATTTTATCGGGACTGTAATTAGTCCCTGAGATAACCCTCCAGAGTACAATCATGCAGTTTTACGGGAAATGATTCCCCATGTATGCTTCAACACCATCCAAAAACCTTTGCCAATACATTCGTCCAGGGGTCCATTGAAAAACCGCTTGATTCAGATGTGTCTCTGAACTTGTTCTATCTATGGTTAGACATTGAATTTGAAATGCATGATATCTCCGTCCTGCACCACGTATTCCTTGCCTTCCATGCGCAGTTTGCCTGCGGATTTCACCGCTGCTTCAGTACCGTATTGGAAAAGAGCATCACAGTGGTATACGTCAGCCTTGATAAAACCACGTTCAAAATCACTGTGGATAATTCCTGCACATTGGGGTGCTGTTGCCCCGTTTTTGAAGGTCCATGCCCGGTTTTCCACGCCCCCAGCGGTGAAAAAGGTTTGTAAACCGAGGGCTGTATAGGCTTTTCGAATGAGTCTCGATAGTCCCGATTCGTCCATACCCGAATCTTCAAGGAAAAGAGCCCGTTCTTTGGGGTCATCAAGAACCGCAATATCGGCTTCCAGCATCCCACAGAGAACAACAAGTTCGGCACCCTCAACGTGTGCAAGGTTTTTCACTGCCTGGACTGATTCGGCAGTGCCCTTGATGTCTTCCTCTCCCACGTTGCAGACATATATTTGGGTTTTCTCCGTAAGCAGGGAAAATTCCCTGATTCTGATTCTATCGTCATCCGGGAGTTTCATTGAGCGTACAGGTTTACCTGTTCCAAGGTGGGCAGAAAGCATGTTCAGCAATTTTTCTCTGGCAATGGCCTCCTGGCGATTTTTTGTGTCAGTGGATTTCACGTGACGCGTATTCTTCTCCAGTTGCTTGTCTACAGATTGCAGATCTGCCAAAGCCAGCTCGGTATTAATTGTTTCAATGTCCGAAACCGGGTTAACCCGGCCATCCACATGGACCACATTTTCATTGTCAAAACATCTCACTACATGAATGATAATTCCTGTATTCCGGATATTGGAGAGAAACTGGTTCCCCAAACCCTCTCCCCGTGATGCTCCTTTTACCAGGCCAGCAATATCGACGAATTCGGTGATTGCCGGGACACGCTTGTCCGCCGTGATGATGCTATGAATCCTGTCCAATCGGGAATCAGGGACCGCAACGACTCCAATATTCGGATCAATGGTGCAGAAGGGATAATTCGCTACTTCCGCTGGAACGGACGTCAGTGCTGAAAAGATCGTTGATTTGCCCACATTGGGGAGTCCGACTATGCCACAATTCACGATCGACATCATACCCTCGAAGGTTGTTGTAGGGAAGCGGTTTTTTTACATAACCCGAAGTACCACTGGCTCTGGTACGTGATAAAAGCACAATGTATACTTTCCCCGGATGAAGTACTTTCCGGAGATTGGAGTTCCTTTATGAGTATCAGAGTTCGTTATGCCCCCTCTCCCACTGGTCGGCAGCACATAGGTGGTATCAGAACCGCATTATTTAACTTTTTTTTCGCCAGAGCCAACGGCGGAACATTCATACTGAGAATAGAAGATACTGACAGGGAACGATCTACCCCGGAAGCTTTGGAGGATTTATATTCCACCCTGGAATGGCTGGGGATTGATTACGATGAGGGGCCGGGTAAAGATGGTGGATATGGACCGTATATCCAGTCTGAACGGGAGCAATTGTACAGAAAAAAGGCTGCCGAACTTGTCCTTTCAGGGAAGGCATATCCGTGCTTTTGTAGTTCTGAACGTCTTGACCTTATCAGAAAGGAGCAGAAAACAGCCCGGCAAAACATAGGTTACGACCGTCTTTGCCGTGGCCTCTCGCCTGATACTGCCGCCAGGAGAATCAAGTCCGGCGAAAAACATGTCATCCGTTTAAAAGTGCCCCTGGAAGGTAAAACCGTTTTCAATGACGTAATCCTTGGACAGACAGGTAAAAAAAATAAAGATATAAACCCCGATCCCGTTATACTGAAAACCGACGGTTTCCCAACGTATCATCTGGCCAATGTGATCGATGATCACGACATGAGTATTACCCATATTATGAGAGCTCAAGAGTGGATTTCTTCGGGGCCTCTCCATGTTTTGATATATGAGGCTTTTGGATGGATACCGCCCTCTTACTGCCATCTGCCCATGGTGATGGGTAAAGATGGGCAAAAGCTTTCCAAACGGCATGGCTCCACCGCGATCTCCGATTTCCGACAAAAAGGATATTTGCCTGAAACGCTTGTCAATTTTGTCTCTCTTTTGGGATGGAGTTATGATGATTCCCGGGAATTTTTCAGCATGGAAGACCTCTGTAAACTTTTCCGTCTTGAGAAGGTAAACAAATCTCCGGCAGTATTTGACTACCGGAAACTTGACTGGTTCAATGGTCAGTACATCAGATTGAAAGATCCTGACATTCTCAAAAGGAAACTCCTCCTCGTTCTGTCAGCGGATGGCATTATTTCCAGTCCACCGGATTCCCGGCAGATGAACATTTTCACCGGTGCTTTTCCTCTCATCCGTGAGCGAATCAAGAGATTGAATGATGTCTCTCCGATGCTTCAGTTTCTCTTTACAGATCCGGGAGTGGGGAATCCTGAAGATGCGATTCCCAAAAAAATGGACGCAGTTGGGGCCATTGCCATTCTACGGGCCGGCATGGAGATTTTGAGTTCTGCCGATACTCCCCCAGAGGTTCCGGATCGTGAGGGTTGTGAAATCTGGGATGAACAAATGGATCATCTGTTCCGTGCAAAAGCAGAAGAGATGGAGAAAAAAACAGGCGCAATGCTTCAACCTCTGCGTCTGGCAATAACGTCAAGCAAGATAAGTCCACCTCTTTTTCCTGCAATAAGATTGCTGGGGTTGGAAAAAGCCATGATACGAACAAAACGATTGATTACAGCACTGGAGGGGATGCAAGAAGATTTTGTCCATTGAAAAACTCTCTGGTAAAACAGTTCATCATCAAATATGACGAACAAAGCAGCTTGAAAATCGGGATTGATACAGGAAGAAACCATATGCATTCCATGGTTATCCTTTCCACGCCGATTACTGTGTCTGATTGAAACGGACAGTAAATAAAAAGTGGACCAAAAGACACCGGCTGATAACATTCAGAGGATACTCAAAGACAGTACTATTATTTTATCCCGTTTTCAGACGATGACATTAAATCTTTTTATAGTGCAGATTTTACCAATATCATCAGAGGCAAGAAAACAGAGTTCGGAAAAAATACAGATCCAGAGCCTGTGCCTGAACAGGCACTTCGAAAGGGAGCTCGCAGGATGCTTCAGCAAGCATTGAAATGAGCAGTTGATGAATATCCTGAAAACCACGCTCAAGGAATTGTTTCTGAAGGATCCCTTCTACAGATACCGGAACCATGTTCTGGAACGTGAGAGGGAAGGTATCTTTTCACGCCCAAGGCGGGTCCGGCGGTTGACGCATGAGATGGGCCTCAAAGCTCTTTCTCCTCGTTAATGAACCCCAACTTCCCCGGAACGAACATCCGGTCTGTCCCTGCCTGCTGAAAGGGAAACGGATTCGATACCCGAATCAGGCGTGGGCGACGAATATCACGTACCTTCGTCTTGATGGTGGATTTGTCTATCTGGCTGCCATTATGGATCTTGACAGTCGTAAAATTCCCAGCTGGAGAATCTCTCTTGATA
>JAUTBQ010055545.1:0-42151 GCA_032361185.1 Lepetodrilus ovalis
ACCTGGACACTGCATCGCGATACCGCACTGGGTCTGAACTTTGCAGGGGTTAACTACTACGATGGTCAAGGTTTTCTGGTTTCAAAAAAACTTGGTATTAAGAATGCCAAAGAACTCGATGGCGCCGCCTTTTGCATCCAGGCAGGAACCACCACAGAGTTGAACCTTGCCGACTACTTTGCCGAGCATAAAATGAAATATGAAGCCGTTGTTTTTGATACCCATGACCAGACCAAAGCTGGCTTTGAAGCTGGTCGTTGTGATTGTCTGACCTCTGACCAGTCTCAGCTTTATGGTCTTCGTACTCATATGAAAAATCCTGATGATTCGGTCGTTCTGCCTGACGTTATTTCTAAAGAGCCCCTGGGGCCAGTTGTTCGCCAGGGCGATGATGAGTGGTTTAATGTTGTGCGCTGGACATTTTATGCCATGCTCAATGCAGAAGAAATGGGTGTCACCTCCAAAAATGTCGATGACATGAAAAAATCAACCAATCCAGGTATCCGTCGTTTAGTCGGACTTGAAGGTGACAAAGGCCAAAGCCTTCACCTCGCCGATGATTGGAGCTACCAGGTCGTCAAACAGGTTGGTAACTACGCAGAGAGCTTTGAGCGTAATGTTGGATCCGGTTCTCCGATGAAAATCAAACGCGGTCTTAATGCTCTGTGGAAAGACGGTGGCATTCAGTATGCACCACCCATGCGTTAACAATCCGGAGCAAACAATTGTCTCAAAGGCTACCTGGGAGAATTGTCTTTTTGTCCAATCTCTTTGTTGTCTAAAAATTGTATCCTTAGAATATCAACAAGCTCAATCGATTATTTTTTAATAATGAACTGATTTTGAACAAAAATTCTATTTTTTCAATATTGCCTAAAGAGCGGCTGATTAAGTTAATCAGCCGCTCTTTAACAATTTCGTCTACTGGTTTTCCGCAGCTCAGGTGCTTGAGCAGCCGAGCTGCAGGAAAGACATTAGATTGTAACCACTACTAATGACTAATAAACCTGTAAAAAAAACAGCCTGGTGGAATAATGCCCAGAATAGGGCTTTGATGTTCCAGGTTCTTTTGGCTGTCGGTGTTCTGCTGTTTTTTTTCTATATCGGTAACAATGCCCTCCATAATCTGGAACAAAGGGGCATTACAACAGGCTTTGCCTTTCTTAAACAAAAGGCTGGTTTTGGAATCATCCAGACACTGATCCCCTACAATGAATCGTATACGTACGGTCGGACCTTTGTTGTTGGCCTGCTCAACACAATTCTTGTTTCGATATTGGGTATCATTTGTGCGACCATCCTTGGTTTTGTAATCGGCGTCGCCCGCTTATCTTCTAACTGGCTGATCTCAAAAATGGCTGCGATTTATATTGAAATATTTCGTAACCTGCCTTTACTCCTCCAAATCTTTTTCTGGTATTTTGCCGTATTACGGACCCTCCCTTCTCCTAGACACAGCTTACACATGGGTGATTGGGCATTCCTTAATGTCCGTGGTGTCTATTTCCCCCGCCCCATCTATGAGCAGGGATTTGGCATGGTGACAGGAGCGATGCTCGTCAGTATTCTTGTTATAATTTTTCTTGTCCGCTGGGCAAAAAAAAGGCAGGAAGAAACCGGCGATCAATTTCCAGTCCTCTTGACCTCAATGGGTATTATTACTCTATTACCTCTCGTCACGTACTTTATAGCCGGCTCACCTCTGCACTGGGAGTTCCCCCAACTTAAAGGTTTCAATTTCCGGGGTGGCATTACTGTTATTCCAGAGCTTGCCGCTCTACTGGTTGCCCTGACCGTTTACACCGCAAGCCTGATAGCAGAAATCGTCAGGTCCGGTATTTTATCAGTGAGCCACGGACAAACTGAGGCCTCATATGCTCTGGGATTGCGCCCCGGAAAAACCCTGAGACTGGTAATTATCCCACAAGCCATGCGGGTAATCATTCCCCAGATGACAAGTCAGTATCTTAATCTGGTAAAGAACTCCTCTTTGGCAACGGCCATCGGTTATCCGGACCTTGTTTCGGTTTTTGCCGGAACCACCTTAAATCAAGCAGGTCAGGCTATTGAAATTATAGCTATGACCATGGCAGTTTATCTAAGCCTTAGCCTGACTATCTCTTATTTTATGAACTGGTATAATGCACGCAGCATGTTGAGGGAGAGATAATAATGATAATTCATACTCCACACCCAGACCTGCCGCCGCCAACTACCAGTGTTGGTGTTATAGGCTGGCTCAGGCAAAATCTATTTTCGTCACCTATCAACAGTGCGTTTACCCTAACAGCAATTTATATGCTGTATCAGTTGATTCCGCCTTTTTTCAACTGGGCAGTTGTTGATGCTAACTGGATAGGCAGCACCAAGGATGCCTGTACCAATGACGGAGCATGCTGGGTTTTTGTAAAAGTACGTTTTGCCCAGTTCATGTTTGGGTTTTATCCCCAAAGTGAACATTGGCGAGTTATTATCGCCTTTTGCCTTATTGGCTTGCTTATAACGTACCTGTTAATTGAAGGTTTACCGAAAAAAAGCTGGGTTGCAGGTTTTACGATACTGGTCTTTCCAGTTATTGCCTATTTTCTCTTTTATGGTGGCATGTTTGGCATGCCCGTAGTGGAAACGTATAAATGGGGAGGCTTGATGCTGACCCTGATCCTCTCCACAGTCGGAATGTTTTTTGCTTTGCCAATTGGCATCATTCTGGCTTTGGGACGACGATCTTCAATGCCTGTTGCCCGATCTTTAAGTGTTGTTTTTATAGAACTCTGGCGTGGCGTGCCACTCATTACCGTACTCTTTATGTCCTCGGTCATGCTGCCCTTATTTATCCCGGAAGATCTCCGTATAGATAAACTCGTGCGGGCCTTAATCGGCATTTCAATGTTTCAATCTGCCTACATGGCCGAAGTCGTACGCAGTGGACTCCAGGCCTTGCCCACGGGTCAAACCGAAGCTGCAGATGCACTGGGATTGTCTTATTGGCAATCTATGTACCTCATCGTCCTTCCTCAGGCGTTAAAGACTGTTATTCCAGGCATTGTAAATACCTTTATTGAACTGTTCAAAGACACATCGCTGGTTATGATAATTGGCCTGTTCGATCTGCTTTCAATAATTCAGTCTTCATTCACTGATGCAAAATGGCTCGGTTTCTCCGTAGAGGGGTATATTTTTGCAGGTCTTGTATACTGGGTATTTTGTTTTACCATGTCTCAGTACAGCCAATATCTTGAAAATAAACTGCACACCGGGCACAAGAGATAACTGATTAATTAAATTATTATTGATAAAATTATGTCAAGTCAAGCCGCAGCACAACAAGAAGGCAGAGATAATCCCATCGCTATTGAGCTGAAGGGAATGCATAAATGGTATGGCGATTTCCACGTACTCAAGGACATCAATCTCCAGGTCAAGCGGGGAGAGCGGATCATTATCTGTGGTCCGTCTGGTTGTGGTAAATCAACCTTAATCCGCTGCCTAAATCGTTTGGAAGTTCATCAAAAAGGCGAGATATGGATTGAAGGCATTGAGCTCAATGATGACCTTAAGCATATCGAAAAAATTCGTCGTGATATCGGAATGGTTTTTCAACAGTTCAACCTGTTTCCTCACCTGACTGTACTTGAAAATTGCTGTTTAGCCCCAATCTGGGTCTTAAAAAACCCTCGGAGAGAAGCCGAGGAAACTGCGATGCGCTATCTTGAACGGGTCAAAATTCCTGATCAGGCTGGCAAATATCCGGGACAGCTTTCCGGTGGCCAACAACAGCGGGTAGCAATAGCCCGGTCACTGTGCATGAACCCCAACATTATGCTTTTTGATGAACCGACTTCAGCTCTTGACCCTGAAATGATTAAAGAAGTGCTGGATGTAATGGTTGATCTGGCCAATGAGGGGATGACCATGCTCTGCGTGACTCATGAAATGGGATTTGCCAAAACCGTTGCCGACCGGGTACTCTTTATGGACTCAGGAGAAATTATCGAAGAGAATGATCCTGAAAACTTCTTTACCAACCCACAGTCCGATAGAACCAAACTCTTTTTAAGCCAGATTCTCTAAATCTTGATGGGTCGACGAATACAATTCGTCACTGTCAGGGTCTTTGGAATCTCCTAACAAAAATACAATAAGTTCCAGCAACGAGGCTGCTGCTAGTTGGCCTGGCGGCGTCACTCTGAACAAGCCAGAGGAAAATTCTATCTCCAGCTAATATCAAAACATTGATGTATTCTCCGATTATGCTTGAAATCATGTGGTAATGTTTGACCACTTATATCATTAATCGCATATTGTCTCTTCAGCCCTTCGTCTAACTTAAACCGTCTAAAATTAGTTGAAAAAATCAGTCTGCCGCCTTCCCTTTCCAGACTCCGCATTGCATCCTGAATAATTTCAGAGTGATCACGTTGAATATCAAAAACGCGATTGGTCTTTTTTGTATTGGAAAAAGTTGGCGGATCAAGAAATATGAGATCATATTTATGCGAAGTGACCTGCTTTAACCACTGAACACAATCATCCTGGACATATTGATGCCGAAATCCACTAAAGCCATTCAAGGCCATATTACATTTGGCCCTACTCAAATACCTGGCCGATAGATCTACAGTCGTGGTTGATTGTGCCCCCCCCATTGCTGCATGAACGGTTGCAGCCCCCGTATAGCCAAACAGGTTAAGAAACCTCATACCCTCGGCGGCTCTACCTATCATATCACGGGTTTTTCTGTGATCCAGAAAAAGACCAGTATCGAGGTAATCTGTAAAATTCACCAGAAAATGGCAATCCCCTTCGCAAACCTCATACAAACGTTCCCTCGCGCCCTGTTTCTGATACTGTTTTTTCCCTTTTTGGCGCCTTCGGGTTTTAATAAACACTTCACTGCGTTTAGCGCCCAGGGTTTCACGGATAATAGCCAGAGCCTCTCGAAACCGACTGGCAGCCAATTCTGGTTCAATTGAAGAAGGGGGAGCATATTCCTGGACATGAATCCACCTTCCATAAATATCCACTGCAATATTATAGGCAGGGACATCTGCATCATAAACTCGAAAACAGGATATATTCCTTCGCCTGGCCCATTTAAAGATTTCTTTACATCTTTTTTTCAAACGATTGGCAAAATCTGTACCGGTGTCTTTATCCGAAACCGTGGCGATCTTCCACGGATGTTGCTGTTGCATTAGGACCTTACTCCCGGCCTCTTCTTTGTCATTTTCCTGCGAGACAAAAAGACGACAAGCCAAAGGACCATTGTAGAGTCGATGGCTTGCCTTCCATGGGAGGCTAAATTCATCAGCGAGATCCGGATTGCCAGTGAAAACAGATAACCGCCAACGGGGAAAATTCTCGCGTATCTTTCGCCCTAAACAGCGATAGAGATATTTCACCTCCTGCTTTTCTGACAAACGTTCACCATAGGGAGGATTGACGATAAGGACCCCGTCTCCGCCAGGATTATCCAAATGGGCGAGCTGTCTTTTTTCCACATGAATGCGGTCAGCGAAATCAGCCTTTGCGATATTGTCTCTTGCTGAACTAATAGCCCTTGGCTCAGCATCATACCCTATAAGACGCGGCCACTTCTTTTTTAGCCCCTTATCTTCTCTGGCGATAGCCTCATCAACAAGCCCTTGCCATAACGGTTCATCATGGCCGACCCAGCCCAAAAAACCAAAATAAGTACGCGAGAGTCCGGGAGCTGAATCACCAAGAATCAGGGCCGCTTCTATGAGCAAGGTTCCTGAACCGCACATCGGATCAACAATAACTTCCGGTTGTGTTTCTTCTTCTGCAAGAGTGAAGGCTACGATTGCTGCTGCAAGTGATTCCTTGAGCGGAGCCTCTCCTCCAGACAAACGATAACCGCGTTGGTGTAGGCTTTTCCCTGAGAGATCAAGAGATAGAATTGCTTGGTTTTTCTTAATATGGAGATGAACACGGATATCAGGCCGTTTCAAATCTATTCCTGGACGGTTTCCTGTACGAGTTCGAAATTGATCAACAATTGCATCTTTAACTCGAAGCGCAGCGTAACGACTATGCCCGATTGCGGAATCTCCTAGAGTACAGTCGACCGCAAAAGATCCGTTTTCTGCCCCAGCCAGATGCATTTGCCAATCGATACAACCGACTTCATGATACAGGGCGTCAGTATCCATTGCTTGAAAGGTAGATATTTCGAGAAGCACCCGAGATGCAAAACGAGACCATAGGCATGCACGATAGCCAGATGCCAAATCACCCTGCCAGGTTATTGCCCCGACTGAACTCTCAACCGAACAACCTGTAAGGGACTGAATCTCTCCTGTTACTAACTCTTCGAGCCCCTTGGCACAGGTTGCGGTAAATGAACAGTCTTTCCGATTTTTCCAGTTTGTGTGATTCATTATCAAAAAAAAAGCCCTTCTCCATCCTGTTACGACTCTCGTCAGGAGGGAAAAGAGCTATGCTCCTCTCTATAAATGTATACCAGCAGTGAGCTTATCCCTTGAGTTTTTGAGCCTGCTCAATCCACTGAGAGACAGCATTGGCATCCGGTAGATAGTACCCTGGAAAAAGCTGATCTTCATCATTAATTTCTTTCATCTTCTCTGCCATGGCGATAGCGTTAACACGCTGTAAATCCTCAACCGATTGAATGCCTGCCTTTTCAAGAAGTTCAGCATACTGCCCGCCAACCCCTCTGACACGCATCAAATCTGCCTGACTGACCCACCTGCGGACCATAGCACCTTCAACATGTAATTTTTCAGATATCTCTCGACGACTATCCGTATCACCACAACGGGCTAACAGAGACCCGGTTCCGGTGATTCCCATAGCGCGCAGTTTATCGCAATTTCCCTTACTGATACCCTCAATGTCTTCAATAGGATAATTGTCCTTGGTATCAGGAAAATTGGCTATAAATTTTTTCACCTTTGTCTCCGATCGAAGAGCATTTTCTTTAAAACGCTCATGCTTCGTCCAGATGTCATCGCATTTCTTTTCAAGGTCAGAAATCTGTGCCTTGGCAGATGAATCGAGATCCTTCATTTTCCCTAGTAATCCGTCACGTTCCAGCTGTAAGGCAGTCAAACTGTTTTTAAAACCAGCCTTTTCTTTCTCGACTGTTTGAAAAGCCTTATCCCTTTCTTCTTTGACTGCGATTATCTCTCCCCCGAGAACATCATGTTTTTTCTCAATAGCAAGCCGTTTTTCCTGCTCTGTTTTAAGGGACGACTCGAAATCAGTCAGCCTTGATTTTACCTCATCCCTCTCACTCTCTAAGGAGGCAGATATATTAAACCAATTATTCTTTTCCTCCTTAAACTTTGTGGAGAGAACGCTACGCTCCTGATCCAAATCATCAATCCGTGAGGTGAGTGATTTTTCTGTTTCCTCAAGCCTGGCCTCTACACTATCTCTCTCTTTCTCGAGACTTCCCACCTTAGTTTGCCAGTTTTTTTCCTGTTCTTCAAGCTTTCGACTCAACACCTTTTGATCATCTTCCAGTTGGGTATTTCGGCTTTCCCACTCATTTTCAATTGACTTCATTTGCTGGGCACTGCCAATACCCTTTAACCACCAGCCGATTACAGCTCCAATAATTGCAGCTATCCCGAGACACAGAGCAATCTGAGTTACTAAATATTGCATTCTTATTTCCTCCCCACTTTGAATTCAATGCGTCGATTTTTTGCCCGCCCTTCCGCCGTTTCGTTATCCGCTACCGGACGTGCTTCTCCATATCCCACCGACTGAAATCTATCTGCACTTAACCCTTTTTTAACAAGATATGCGACTACAGAAGAGGCTCGATTAGAACTCAAGGCAAGATTTTTCTGCTCATCACCCCTGCTATCTGTATGCCCCCCGACTTCAACCGACAGATCTGGACATTCCTTAAAAATTCCAGAAAGTTGATCAAGGATTCCATAACTCGTTTTCTGAATTCTGGCGCTGGCCGTATTAAACAAAACTTTTGTTCCGGTTAATACTTCATTAATACGCCCCTGACAATGACCGACAAAACCGGTATTATCCACACCGATTTCAACCTCAGACAGAGAAAAACCATCGGGTAAAGAACCTTTTATATCTTTCTCTATTGTTGTTTTTGCCTCATCTGTAAACACCTTGCCTTTTACCTGTACTCCTGTATCGGTTATGGAAATATCACCTGCTACAAATCGGTGAAGAGTAGCGGGCAAATCTTTCATTATTTTCTGCCAGCCCTCAGGAGCACCACTGGCAATTTCCAGCTTATCATCGATGTTATCTTCACCAAATTCAGATGAATATGCATTAACAATCAGCGATTGAGTCTTTTCATCAGGAACAAAGCCACTTAAAATTACTTTATCGTCCTGGAGCACGATATGAGTCTGATACGGTTTTTTCGGTTGTTCCTTTGCAGGCGGTGCTGATTCAGCAACATCCTTGATCTCAAGCACTTCCTCAATTACAGGTTTTGGTTCCTGTATTACAGCGTCTTCCGGCTTATCAATGTTTTTGGCAATGCTCTCACTCTTTTTCGCATGATCAGTAGCTATATTATAACTAACATGAAAATTGGAAGGTATGTCCGCAGCAATATCCTCCTGCACCTTTGTCTGATTCTCCGGTTCCTTCACCCGCCCATTTATATGGATCTTTGTATCTACAAGCTCAACTTTGACCTCGTCAAAAACTTCGATTCGATCGATGATACTCTTCATGGCATGGCGCCAATTTTCAGGAGTTCCACCAGCTATTTTCAGTTCATCTGTCAGCTTATTCTGTTCGAATTTGTCCCCCATCACCCCGACAAGCCAACTCCGTGATTCATCGTCAGGAACAACACCTTTTAAAACGATAGAATCTTTCGAGCAGACAAGTTCAGTTCGATAAGGGCTGGCAATAGGCGAAACTGCCGGTTCAGAGATCCGTAGACGGTTATCCACGCTAGTAACTCCCAGGACAGCCATTGCCTCATCCGCAGCAAGCTTTCGGGCATCAACATCAGGAGCAACTCCTTCAAGAGTTATATCGCGCCCAGCAACCTTTACCTTGGCAAACTGAAAACTCTTTTCAGCAAGAGCTTCACTAGTCCGTTCTGCCAAATCAGCTTCTATCAATGGAATTTTATTTCGGACACAAAAGAATGTCAGCAGACCTAAAGCGATAAGTCCTAGCAAAAAAACGAGGGCTCTGCTCATACCACACCTCCAGTAAAATCGTTAATCAGGTAAAAAAACCGAACTGCTTAATAATAGACATCCAAACAGACACAGGCCCAGGGAGAAGTACATTGTGAGCCAGGAGAAAGAAAGAGGTGAAAACTAATACAGACTATCACCCCTGCAAAATTGTACTAAACTATAAACTTAATTCAAAGTTACTACAATGAATGAATTTACAGTCTAAATATTCAATATGCAATATTTTACGCTCTTGCAGCTTATGCCTTAAATACTCGTCAATGAATGCATAAACCACAAAACAAAAAATCGACTACAAGTCTTTCAAAACCGAGGTAAGGACATCAATAAGCAGGTCGATTTCCTGTTGACTGACAATAAGAGGCGGTATAAATCTCAACACCTGACCACCGGCAAAATTAGCCAAAACTCTCCGTTGAAAAAGCCTATCCACAATGGCTTGTCCATGTGAAATACCACTGGATGTTAAAATAAGCCCCTGAATGAGCCCTGAGCCTCGAGTGCCGGAAGCAATGCCAGGAAAAGTTTTTGCAACATCTTCCAATCTTCCGGCAAGATATCTTCCTTTTTCCTGTACTTCACCAAAGAAACCTGGCTGTAGCATTGTCTTTACAACTTGTACTGCAGCAGCTGCAGCAACAGGGTTACCACCAAAAGTCGAGGCATGGGTTCCAACTGTGAACGATTCGGCAATGGCATCTGTTGTCAACATCGCTCCAATAGGAATCCCGTTCCCCAAAGCTTTGGCCAGTGTCATGATATCGGGAACAATACCAAGCTGCTCATAGGCGAAGAGTGTTCCGGTCCTGCCCATACCTGTTTGCACTTCATCAAAAATAAGAAGTAGATCATGCTGGTCACACAGCTCCCGGATTTTTAGAAGATATTTTTTACCAAGAGGGCGAACCCCACTTTCTCCCTGTAACGGTTCACAAAAAATTGCACAAGTCTTTGAAGAAATAAGTTTTTCAAGGCTCTCCGGGTCTCCAAAATCAGCATGGACAAACCCCTGAGGCAATGGTTCAAACCCCTTATGAAATTTAGGTTGCCCGGTGGCTGCAACTGTTGCCAGGGTTCGGCCATGAAAAGAACCGGTGAGAGAGATAATTTCATACCGTTCCGGCCCACTATAAATCCTCGCCAATTTCAAAGCTGCCTCGTTTGCCTCAGCTCCACTGTTTGCAAAAAATACCCGCTCAGCAAAAGAATTCTCTACTAACAGTCCCGCCAGTTCAATCTGAGGTTTGGTATAGAAGAGATTGGAGACATGCACTAATTCGGCAACCTGTTCCTGTACTGCTTCAGTAACTGCCGGGTGACAATGTCCCAAGGCGCAAACGGCAATACCAGACAGGAAATCAAGGTATTCATTACCGTCGGCATCCCATAACCGGCAGCCATTGCCCTTAACAATCACGGCAGGAAATCGGCTATATGTTGGAATAAACACCTGCTCACTCATCGCTATAAATTCTGTGCTGACAGTCATTGAACAATCTCCGTACCTATTCCCTTATCGGTAAAAATTTCCAGTAAAACAGCATGTTCCCGTCGTCCATCTACAATATGTGCCTTCGCCACCCCACCCTGTAATGCAGAACGGCAACAATTCAGTTTGGGGATCATGCCGCCGCTGATAACACCGGAATCAATCAGCCCGGTAATCTTTGCTTCATTGATCGAAGAAATGAGATTATTGTCACTGTCCTTAACTCCCTCTACGTCGGTAAGCAATATAAGCTTTGAAGCGCTGAGACGGGCTGCAATTGCACCAGCAACAAGATCAGCATTGATATTATAGGCCTGCCCATCCTCTCCCACTCCAACAGGGGCAATAACAGGGATAAAGTCTTTAGCGTCAAGAGTCTCTAGTATTTCCGGATTTACTCTGGTCACCTCTCCCACTCTGCCAAGATCGATTAATTCTGGTGGCCGATCATCTCCGCCAGCAGCCATATGCATGGTCATCTTACGAGCCTGTACCAAATCACCATCACGGCCAGACAACCCAACCGCCTTACCTCCACAGTGATTTATCAGTCCGACTATTTCTTTGTTGACCTTGCCGACAAGAACCATCTCAACGACATCCATGGTTTCTCCGTCCGTCACCCGCATTCCCTGGATATAGTTTGATTTAATCTGCATTTTTCCAAGAAAAGTGTTTATTTGCGGACCGCCACCATGAACGATTACTGGATTGATACCGATATACTTCATCAGAATGATATCCAGAGCAAATTTCTTTTTGAGCTCTTCATCAACCATGGCATGGCCACCATACTTAATGACAATAGTTCTATTTTTAAATTCACGTATATATGGAAGGGATTCTATTAAAACCTGTGCTTTTTCAATATGTTTCTGCATCTGTCACCTTACAGTCTATGATTATTTGACGTTCAAGATTAAGAAAAAATATAGTACCTCCCACACAGATCCATGTAAACTGTTCTTTCGCCGGGAAAGATATATTTATATTTCATGTTACTCCGTGTTACACAATCAAAAATCTATCTATAACCTGCGGGACACAGAGAGAAAATCAACGACCCCTTTCTTTCTCCTTCACAGCTTCAACCATAAAACAAACAAGGCCTTCACCATAAACTCTTTACATTCTCCTCACCAGCAGGTAATATTTGAATCGAAATGATATGCAAAAAATAATCCTGAATAATAATTTTATTGAGCGAGCAAAAAAATGACCTCTAATTTTCAATGTAATCTCAGGTTAATACCCCTATTTGTCGTATTGTCAAGTATTTTATTCGTTCCGAATTCCGACGCAGCAAAGGGTTCTAATGCCCCTATTCGTATAGAGGCTGACCGGATGATTTCGCAGGAGCAAAAAAACAGCGTTCTTTTTGTAGGTAACGTTGATGCCCGGCAGGATGATGTAGTCATCCGTACCGATGAAATGACAGTTTTTTATGCTCCACAAAAAAAGGCTGCCAAAAAGGGCAAGAGTTCGAATGAAATTACTAAGCTGAAATGTAAGGGAAATGTAGAGGTCACTCGGGGAGACTGGGTCGGCACAGGAAAACGCATGAATTACTTTGCCAAGCAACGCAAGATAATTCTATCCGGTGATGCTAAAGCCTGGCAGGGGCAAAACCTTGTCACCGGCGAAACAATCACCTATTTCCTTGACGAAGGCCGAAGCACTGTTACCCAAAATCCAAAATCTAAAAAACGCATAAAGGCCGTTCTCTACCCAAGCAACAGCAAATAATAATTCAAGAAACATAGAGCACGAGCCATAAAACATTACATAATCACCGCTTCGCCTTATCTTAAAGGCTTTACTACCCGATACATTACAAACAGCAATACATGTCGCAAAATAATTCAATCCTCGAAACGAGAAGGATTGTAAAACAATATCGAAAACGAAGAGTTGTTGATGGCATTAGTCTTCAGGTCAAAAACTCTATGGTTGTCGGTCTACTTGGGCCAAACGGTGCCGGGAAAACAACAACATTTTATTCTATCGTCGGATTTATCAGGCCAAATGAAGGAACCATTCTTCTGGATGGTGAGGATATAACAGACCTTCCCATTCATAAAAGAGCTCTTAAGGGGATAACCTATCTGGCTCAGGAGCCATCGGTTTTTAAAAAACTCAGTGTTGTAGAAAATGTTCGTATCATTCTTGAACCACTGGGTTTAACAAAAAATGAGATTAATAACCGTATTGATGAACTCATGGCTGAACTTAAAATTGAACATTTAGCCGACAACAAGGGACATGCCCTGTCCGGCGGCGAAAGAAGAAGGGTGGAAATCATGCGGGCATTAGCAACAAGGCCCCGCTTTATCCTCCTTGATGAACCCTTTGCCGGCGTTGACCCCATGTCCGTAAATGATCTTCAACAGATAATTTTTGATCTTCGTAAAAAAGGACTTGGAATTCTAATTTCTGATCACAACGTGAGAGAAACCTTACAAGTATGTGATTTTGCTTATATCATGAATGCAGGCCAGATACTTACAAGTGGTGCTGCTGACGATATTATTGAAAGTGAAGTTGCTCGCAAAATGTATCTTGGCGAGCACTTCCAAATGTAAGTTTGGTAAACTATGGCCCTGGAACTCAGACAACAATTAAAACTGGCTCAAAAGCTGGTAATGACCCCGCAATTGCGGCAGGCCATTAAGCTATTGCAACTCAACCGCCTTGAACTAACGGGTGCTTTGCAGGCAGAAATGGAACAAAATCCGCTCCTTGAAGAGGTTCTCAATGAGCAGGAACAAACACAGGATACCGACCCACCGGTTGCCGAAAAAAATGGGGAAGCACCTGAGCCTGCGGGTACTGTCCAGGTGAAAGAAGACACCTTACCGGAAATTAACTGGTCAGATTATACCAACTCTTTTGATACAGATCTCTCCTTTGCTAAGGAAAAACCACCGGCCGATGCACCTTCACAATTTGATTTTATTTCACAAAAACCAGGACTTGACTCATATCTCCATTGGCAGCTTTCTCATTTGGAATTGGAAAAACAAGAACTTAAAGGAGTCTTTTTTATAATCGGCAACCTGGATAGTCACGGTTTTTTCAAAGCGGATATTTCTGATATCTGCACTGAAACCGGGTACGACGAAGAAGACGCCGAAGATCTTCTTGATTTTGTACAAAGTCTTGACCCACCAGGCATTGCCGCCAGGGATATTCGCGAAAGCCTTCTCCTGCAACTGGAACGTCTGGATCTTGAAGATTCATTACCAGCAAAAATTATCAAATATCATTTAAACCTGCTGGAATCGAGAAACTACGGAGCTCTTGCAAAACAATTGGGAGTCACCACAACCAAAATTATCAAAGCAATTGATGTAATAACCCATCTCACCCCCTACCCTGGGAATGAATTCAGCAATGAGCAGACGAATTACATCGTTCCCGATGTCTACGTTTATAAAGTCGAGGAAGAATTCGTCATCCAGCTCAATAACGACGGTTTACCAAATCTATGCCTGTCGGCTGATTACCAGGAAATGCTCAAACGTAAAAAATTACTCAACAGTGAATCCAAGGGGTATTTGAAAGAAAAAATGCGTAGCGCTGAATGGTTTATTAAAAGCATACAGCAACGACAGCGTACAATTTATAAAGTTATGGAAAGCCTTCTCAAATTTCAACGAGATTTTTTCGACCATGGTCCAGAGCAGATGAAACCACTCATTCTCCGCGACGTGGCTGAAGATATCAAAATGCACGAATCTACGGTAAGCCGGGTAACATCAAACAAATATGTCCATACCCCTCAAGGAATTTTTGAACTCAAATATTTTTTCAGTACGGCTGTCTCTACAGGTTATGGTGATGCCGTCTCTTCAGAAAGCATTAAGACACAGATCAAACAACTTATACAAAAAGAGGATCCATACAAACCTCTGAGTGACAATGCAATTTCCAAACTACTGGCTGAAAAAAATATTAAAGTTGCCCGCCGAACAATTGCTAAGTATCGCGATCAAATGAGGATTATGCCTGTTAAGCACAGGCGAAAACCGAGAATGTAACATTCTACCACCTTACAATGCACTCATGTTGCGGTATTATTTATGATTAATAAAATAAACACGAATTCGATTCAACTTGACCTTTCAGCCAACACAAAAGAAGCGGTATTAATAGAATTGGCTGAAACTATCCATGGTCAATGTTCCGAGATTGATCAAGAAAAAATAATTCAAGTTATAACCGACAGGGAACGAATCGGCTCAACCGGAATTGGAGGAGGTGTAGCAATTCCGCATGGCAAATTAAAAAAAATTGATCACATCATCCTTGCCTTTGGCAGAAGTAAAAAGGGCATCGGCTTTGATGCTATTGATAACCGTCAGGTTCATATTTTCATCTTGATTCTTGCACCAGAAATCATGGCAGAAAATTATCTTACAACCCTTGCCCAGGTAAGCCGTCTTCTCAAACACCCGGATAGTTACGCCGCTTTCATGAAAGCGAAAACTCCCGAAGATATACTCAAGGTTTTCCAGTTTACCTCTTGATGACCATATTTTTGTTGTCACAGAGTGAAATTTGCTCAACCAGATATTCCGTCCTTACTTCCGCCAGATTCTGGCTGCCAGACCAGAGTGACGTTTCACCTTTCGCTTTATAACCGTTGCTAACAACTCTTCAGGTGCCCATATCTCAAGCTTCTTTTTTGCTCTTGTAATACCAGTGTAAACAAGTTCTCTGGTCAGGAGTTCGCTATCTCTCACTGGTAAAACAAGCAGAACAGCATCAAATTCAGATCCTTGGGATTTATGGATAGTGGTCGCAAACGCTGTCTCATGACCTGGCAGACGGGATAGAGCTATAGAACGCAAGCCACCATCTCCTCTTGTAAACCATACCCTGAGATTACGGTGATCATCCGGCCAAACTATTCCCAAATCACCATTAAAAAGCTGCAGACTATAATTGTTTGAGGTGATCATCACTGGCCGCCCCTTGTACCATTGCTCTTCACCAGAAATAAAACCATGTCGGCGAAGAGCCCTCTCCACCAACCCGTTGAGGCCACTAACACCAAACGAACCGGCGCGCAATGCACAGAGTATTCGAAACTGTTCAAGGTAGGCCAGTGCATCAGCAGGATTTTCAGCAGAAAAACAAGGCCCGAATCCAACGGTAACCAATGAATCAATCATTTCCACTAGATCATTCCGGCATGGAGACTGGAAGGATAAATTCGTGTATCCACCAGACAATATTTCTCCCACCCTCTTAAAATTTCCCACATTCACAGCAGAGGATAATGCTCCGATACCACTTTTTTCACGAAACCGGTAACTGTGTTCAAGCAAAATAATATTATTATTAAATAATGGCGTATTTTTGGAAACGCTCACATTAAACCCTGTCAATCGACCTAGTAGTTCAGCAAACTCAGGATCCCAAGTCCCAACAGCTCCCTCGCACAAATCTGCAAAAAGACAGCCTCCTTCCACTGAAGCAAGCTGATCCCGATCCCCAAGAAGAATTAAACGAGTCCTATCGGAAAGAGCTTCAAATAAACGCGCCATGAGTGGAATATCGATCATGGAGGCCTCATCCACAACGAGCAGATCAAGGGGAAGAGAATTTTCACCATTATACCGAAATTGGGTACTACCATGAACACGCCCAAGCAATCGATGGAGGGTTGAAGCCTTGTTTGGGATTGCTTCAAGGACGCTAATAATTCTACCAGGCATGTCGGCCTTTGCCCTTCGGATAGATTCTGTGAGTCTGGCTGCTGCTTTTCCAGTTGGAGCTGCTAATCCAATTCGTAAATCTAACCCCGATTGGTCCTGTAAGGCCGCAAGAATTCGAGCAACGGTAAATGTTTTTCCGGTTCCGGGCCCTCCTGAAATAATGGTCAAATTTTTACAAAGAGCAACAGCCGCTGCTACCTTTTGCAGGTTAATCCCGGGTGCTCCAGGAAAAAGCATGTCGAGTAACCTCCACGCTCGATCCTCTGCGACAGGAACCATTTCACCAGATCGTCTCAAGAGGATATCGGCTATAGACTGTTCATCGTAAAAGAGCCGGTGAAGATAAAGCCTATTTTCTTCATCCAATATCAGAGGCTTATGCTCACCGGGTCCACCAACAATCTCACTCGTAAGCAATACCTCTCGCCAGGACAACAATTTAGGAGCAATGATCGATACACTTTCATGGTCTGGAAAAACATCCCTACCGGCTACCTCGGCCAAAGAGAGACAGATATGCCCTTGCCCTGTTGCCAGGCTGGTAAGAGCTGCGGCCAAAAGTAATTCAAAACTCGTGTCAATCGCAAGTTTTTCAATAAAAATCGCGAATTGTTGGTCAATATTCCTCAACAATCCACAGTCTATCGCGCGAGATAATATTTTTCTCATTATGTTTTACAAACTAGAGCTTTGAGTATTCATAATCTTAGAGAAGAGAGAATTAATTCTTCTTCTAAAAACCGTATTAGAAAACAAGGGGTACTTTACTATCCTAGAATCATGTCTGAAAGTATCACATTTCCTTGCGTGGTTCTACCTGTTCGTTCCGTCCCAACATTTATTAAGTCGTTGAATGGAGCGGGATACATGTCTAACCTGGAGTTTTGTAACCTAGGCTTTAGGCTGGCAATTAACCCGCTATGCAGCTGAATAAGACCCTGTATCAAATAGCTCTAAGGGTAAGTGGTCACGTGGATGAACTTTGGTTGTAACTGGCTAGAATTGTTGTTATCTTGAAGTCTGTTATAGATGCATTTCTGCTACCAGGTATAGCTCATGTTTAACAAAACTGAGATGCATCACCATTTTCGACCTGTGGCGGAGAAAACAAAACGTTATTTCAAGTTGCTTTCCAACTGGATAAAAGTCTGAGGAAGTAACCATCTACCGAGGAGTCAAACCGAGAGCAATTTTCAAAATATGCTCTCGTGAGTTGACAGCGCATAGGGTGATCACAAAAGAGGGATGTTGTACGCAGGAGCCGGACATAACCAATGGAAAAATAAAATGAGCTCGTATTGGTTTGCCCGGATTGATGAAGAGAAGATGCAAGTAATCCGGATTGATCTTTATGGGATCACGTCATGTGCTTAATTCACCTGTCTTAAGGTTGCCTTAAAAGCAAGAACGGAGGAATTATAAGGTGAATTCTAATTTTTTTAAAGAATGCGCATAATCAAGTCACCAACCCCCTGCTCAACCAAGGATAGTTTTTGAGCTAATCCATAAGACAAATCTACGTCCCGGCCATCAATGTATGGACCTCGATCGGTAACTGTAGCCCGAACTTTTTTACCAGTCTGAACGTTTGTCAGCTCGACCTTGGTCCCGAGAGGTATTTTTTTATGGGCAATGGTGTTCGCATACATATTATAAATCTCTCCATTCGCCATTGGTCTACCATGGTGTTGTTGTCCATACCAACTGGCAACTACTTTTTGAGGACCGGGGTTGTCTGGAACTCTAACTCGAATTTTTTGGCCAGCCTGTAAGGATCGGGGGTCGATGATGTGATTGTCTTTTATGATGTCTGCAACATCGACATGATATCGTTTAACACCAAGGGACCATAGAGTTTCTCCAGGCTGTATAGTGTGCTCAATAAAACGACCTGGTTCCATTGATTGCTTCCGAGAGTCCTGTACATGAACAGTATCGTTAACCTGTTTTTCTAAAAGGGTAGAAAAGGAATGCTTGACCTTGAGAGTGGCACCTTCTTTCAAAAACCAGTTGCCATTTTTTGTGGAGCGCCCTATTGCTTCAGGATTCTCTTTTCGAAGAGTCTGCCAGTCAGTGTTCATGTGCCTGGTTACGCTGGCAATTGTATCGCCATGTTGTACGTTATAATTAATCATTTTTACTTGCCTTGCTGTTACCGTAGAGTATCAATTTAAATATGGACGTGCCTAACTCCCACAATTAGCAGAAATTAATAACAAAATCGAGGGTCTGGCTAGTTAATCAAACCACTTAGAAGCTTTATTTAACTATATAGATCCTGGATTAAAAAAAGCTGTCAGGTATATCGAGAATATCCCCGGCTTGAACCAGGTCAGTCATCCTTGGGCTGAAATCTTTTTCTTTTCCATTTTCCAGGCGCTGGATAGTAAGTCTCCCTGGAGCGCCTTTCGCAGTCGGCCCTCCGGCCATGGCTAATGCTCTTCGGACAGAAATACCTTTTTCCCATTTGAATTGACCAGGTTTTTTTATTTCTCCAGTCACATAGAATCGTTCAGCTTTGGGTATTTGAACTGTATCGCCGGGAAGGACAAAGGATTCATTAAAATTCTTGCCGGAGGCAACGTCATCAATATCAATTTTGATAATATTGTCTTGGCCTGAAAGAGTTCCTGTCTGATCCGATCCAGCATCGCCAGGTGCGCTGTTGCGTATAATAATCGCAGTACTTCCGGCATCTATTGTCAGCCCTCCTGCCTCTGAGATAAGTGCCAGGATATGTATTTTCCCTTTGAGGAAATAGCGTCCTGGTTTTCCGACTTCACCCATGATAAATGCCTTCAGACTTCCATATTGATTCACATCAACACTTACCTGGGGGTTGTTTAGCAAGCCTGCCATTCTTAGCTGACTGGCAATTTCATCTTCAAGCTGGCTTATAGTCAGGCCACTTGCATGTATTTGGCCCAATGGCGGGAAAGTAATATTCCCCGCTCCTGTAACCTCGACGGAGCGTTTCATATCATCCTGACCCCATACTTGAATATTCAGACTATCTTCAGAGTTTATGATGTATTTATTTTTATCTACACCTGATGGTACAGCATCTGAAATAGACTGCTGAGGTTCTGATGAAGAAAAAGATTCTTCGCCAGCAGCAGAGAGCGAAAGAGGATTAAGGGTTGCTGAAAGAAGAATGCACACAAAATTTATCAATAAAAAACGTAGAAAAAACATATCTTGCCCCCTGGGAGTACCTCTCTTTGCAGGTACTCAAGCTAATTATCGTTATTCAAGGGGGTTATGATGTAAGTCCCCTTGGTAAGTTTATTCATATTTTAACGCAAAATGGAAAGAACACAAAGAAACTATTTCATGTTGTATGATTATTTCTTTTCATGGAATGGATTCTTGCTGAAACTTTGTGTCCACTGCTCTTTTGGTATCTTTGCAGATTGCTTATATGTCTTGATCGATGATCATTTTGTTATCCAGAGAGGATTTTGGATTGGATGATCACACGAGCAGAAAAATATAATGTATGGTATTTTTTTGACCAAAAGAACACAATTAGTTTAAGAAAACGATAGAATTTAGTCAAAAGGAGAACGTATGGACGCTGTTGAATGCATTAAAGGTCGTATGAGTGTGCGGGCTTTTAAGAAAGAAGATGTACCTCGAGAGCTGTTGATGGATGTCATTAATACTGCTATGTGGAGCCCCTCATATAAAAATACCCAGCCCTGGGAGGTTGCTGTTCTGTCCGGGGAAAAGAAAAAAGGACTTTCAAAGATGCTGGTTGAACTTTTGCAACAGGATGCTGAACCTACTCCTGATTTGCCGGATCCCAAATCATGGCCATCAGATATTCAGGCCAGAATTGACCATCTATACAAGACGCGGGCTGATGCAACCGGGATTGATCTGACTGATCCGGTAATAGTCAAGAAGGCAAAAAAGGCTAATTTTAATTTTTATTACGCACCCCAGGCAATATATCTCTTCCAGGATGCCTCCCTGAGTCCGTGGTCATTATTTGATCTCGGTATTTTTGCCCAGAGTCTTATGCTGGCTGCCCATGCAAAAGGGCTCGGAACCGTGCCGCAGGCCTTTGCCACAGACTATGCACAACAGGTCAAAGATTTCCTCGGAATTTCAGAGAACAAGAGACTCGTCATCGGGCTTTCCATTGGCTATCCTGATATGGATTCCCCTGCAAATAAGCTTCGGACAGATAGGGTAGAGATGGAAGATCTGGTTTCCTGGATGGAGTAGTCTCTTCTCCCTGAAAAATTCAGCCCGAATACATATGAAAAAGATATGTGAAATTTGTAATGGAACAGGTCAGGTAAGCTATTTCAAGGGGGAGAGCAGGTTTCTTCTTTCTGAGGAAGACTGTCCGGAATGTTGCGGGATGGGCTTTCGTCTAATCGAAGATGAAAGTCTGCAAGCTGTAGGAAAAGAAAAGCTAAAAGATTCACCATCTTCCCCAAAAGAGAGCCCCTGACCCGGCTATCTGTGCCAAAGATTCAATAAAAAGCCAACGGTAGACATGCTGTCGTTGGTAAAAACCATATAATGTTAACTCAACATTCCAGCGGTTTTTGAAGTAGCGTTTGGTTTATTCGTGACTCTCAGGTTTCTCGAGGAGCATCTCCCACCGGTCAACAGGATAGCCCATCTGCTTCAGTGGTTTTCTGACACTTTCTCTTTCATCCTGAAGCAGGTCATCATCAAAAGAGACATAAACCCAGTGTCTCTCAAGCCGGGTTTCAACCTCTGTCACCCCTTCAAAACCGGAAATAAACGAGACTATCTTTCCCTTATCTTTAGGGGTTTCCATAGAGAAAATGTAGTATTTGATGATTGAATCAGATGCTTTGGCTGGTCTGCATGGCACTACTATCTGCATCAGGCATATGGTTGAGAATATCAAAAATATATAAAATCGTTGCATCTGTAAAACCTCGGTATTGGAAATAGTTACTGTTTAGATTGATTGCTGGCTAAGTATAGACATATTTAGCAACATGCCAGTTTGCCAATCTTTATTGCTGAATGTATGTATTATTTTACTATGAAACTCGACAGACTGCTATCCATTGTTATCATGCTGCTCAATCGGGAAAGAGTACAGGCCCGGGATCTGGCAGACCATTTTGATGTTTCGATTAGAACAATATATCGTGACATTGACGCGATTAACCGGGCTGGAATTCCGATAGTTACCTACCAGGGCAATAAGGGTGGGGTGGGCATAGTTGACAACTATAAACTGGATCGACAGGTATTGACACTGGAGGACATGGTCTCCATGCTTTCAGTACTCAAGGGGGTGAATACTGCCTTCAAGGACCGACAAATTGATAAAGCCATTCAAAAAATTAACGCCTTGGTCCCTGAAAGTAAGCAGGAATATGTGAACAGCCACTTGGATCAACTGGTTATTGATGTATTGCCCTGGGGAATAAACAGTCATCAGAAGCAAAAAATGCTTTCCCTGCAAGGGGCTATAGCGGAACGGTATTCTGTGAGATTTTCGTATTGCGATAGCAATGGAGTCCTGTCTGTTCGGACAGTGGAACCATATACGTTGATCTTTAAGGCTACCGCCTGGTATCTGTTTGCCTATTGCAGGCTGCGTGGAGATTTTAGAGTATTTAAGGTAAGTAGAATCAGCAGAGTCGAAATTTTATGTGATATCTTTACTCGAAAAAAGAGTGATTATAAGGAATACACTCAATTCTCACCTGATAGCACCAGAATGATTCAACTTGTAATTCGTTTTTCATCGAAGATACGACATGAAGTAGAGGAGTATTTTGATGAGGGTTCCATAAAAATTACCCACGACGGTGATCTTATCGCCACGTTTGAATTACCAGACAATGACTGGGTAATATCCTATCTATTGAGCCTGGGGGAACATGCTGAGGTTATCAAGCCTGCACGAATGCGGACACTAATGCAGAAAATGGCAGAAAAAATACGAAATATGTACAAACCTGACATACAGATGTCATAGACCTCTGCTACGATTACTGCAAAACACATCATAAGGAGGAGATAATGATAAAAATTGCGGTAATTGGTATTTGTATGACGCTGTTGGTGGTGGTCGTGGGTGGCTTTTTTCTGGTGGTGAAGAAAAGAGCCGAGTTATCCGGGTATGAATACTTGCTTAATCCAAAAATATCCAGGATGCCAGACACACAAGTTCTGGCCGTATCCTTTGAGACCGAAGCTGAGGGGTTGAAGACAGTTTTTGGTTTTTTATTTAAAGGCTATTTTAAAATGAAAGGGGTCCCTAAAATTCCCTGGAAGATACCACCACCAAGAGCAAGGTATGAAAATATCTTGGATTTTGAGATGGAAGAAGACCAGCGTAAAAAGACATTTGCACACATGATCTGGAAAGGTGTTGCCGCCATTCCCCTGAGTGTTGAAATTGCCACACTTCCAGATGTACAACATGATACCCTGCGACTACGTCTGGAGAAATGGCATTATGGAGAAGCAGCTGAAATTTTACATATCGGTCCTTATGAGAAGGAAGCTCAGACAGTTCAGATCTTGAAGAAGTATATTGCCGATCAGGGATATGAAATATCCGGCTTGCACGAAGAAGTGTATCTACGGGGCCCTGAGACGCCACTAAGTAAACCGGAAAAATATTATACGATCATTCGATACCCTGTGAGGCGGAAATAAGTGAACCTTTGTAACTGCGATAATATGTGTTGCGTGTATCTTGAAATCGGGGATTGTCGCCGACTGTGTCGTTTTAGAATGGCACAGTCGGCAAACACTTTTTATGGATTGTTATACTGACATTCACTCCATGGAGAATGTCGATCAGTGTCTCCGCAGGGCATGCACATTGTATAACGTGGATTGAGTTCATTACGGCAAATAAAGGATGGATCCAGATCATCTTCTACCGGGATGCCGACCGCATCATTTGCCATTGGATTATCACCAAGATAAATTGAAATTCCATTTATAGAACTGAATGTATTGTATTTTTCATCTCCCTGGTCGGGTAGGCCGATTTGTTTCCCGCGGATGTCATTTTTAAAGCTGTATCCCATTAATGATTCAAGGGGACGATAGAGACCGACCTGCTCTAGAGCGTCATAGGTGTATTTCCCATCAACAACAGGGGAATAGGAGACACTGTGATTAGCACTGTGGTTGGCATCACTTGGCAGATAGAGATAGGTCTTTCGTTCATCCGGGATGTTATTGTGAATAAGCAGGTCTATATTCTGTCGTGGATCGGTACCCGCGTCCTCCTCGTTTACCTGGACAATCAGGTTGGTGTTGGCTGGGTATTCAACATTTCCTGTTGCAGGCAGATGAAATCCCCACCATGCGGCAAGTGAGAAAATAAATCGACCGTTTGTCCCCCACTCGGCACGTTCACGTGCCAGGTAATATGCCAGTCCGCCGCCTTCAGAATGACCGGCATACCCTACACGGGTAGTGTCAATGATAGAGTCAAATTGTTCGACTACACTGTCGAGAATGGTCGGTAAAAGATTCCTGCGAGAGTCTGCATCCGGATCGGTATCATTGTATGGAATAAAAACACAATTATATCCCTGGCTGGCTATAAAATAGAGCAGGCTATAATATGTTGCGGAATTATGTACGTGCCAGCCAGCTATGAAAAACACTGTCGGGCGTTTTTGTGAAATATCGCCAGGAATGTAGAGATCAACCCTGAGATTTGCTAAGTCTTTATATGCAGGCCAAGGACTGGGAATGGATATTTTGCGGACAGGGTGTTCTCCCATTGCTCCATGCCTTTCTCTTGTTAATTCATCAATGGCATCATCCTTATAAACAGGAAGGGCAAGGGTAGGGCTGTCGTAGACAAGAAATGAACACTTTGACTCTAGCTTGAAGGAATTTTTAAAGAATACCCGAGCCTCGTAGAGACCTGGTGGTACTTCGCTCATTGTTATTGTAAGCGGTCCTGATTTTATCCCGTTAGTCGGGGCCCATGCCACGTGGTTATCCCACGAATTATCAGCGTCTGCCGGATATATACCGACCCAGTCATCGTCGAAACCGGGCATATTGGCCAGAGTAACGGAAACGGCTTCGTTCATATCAAATACCGCCTTTGGAACGCGAACCAGCGTTTTACTGCTGCGGAGGAGATGATATACGGATTGAAGATGTTCTGTTTCTGTAGCCATTGTCGTTGCGGCAGAAAATAGAAAAAATATTAAGCCGCAGAGTGTTGTGAGTGTTTTTTGGGGCATTTGTTTTCCTTTCAAGGTAGAGACAATCACTGCATCGTCATTTTGCTGTTCATATTGATAGTCGGCAAAAATATTGACCATGGGAATTCACGGCAATTGTCGATAACATAGGCAATGCTTTCAAGCGGGGAAAGCGTTACGTTTTGAGTAAATAGCGATGGCACTTTTTGTGGTTGAGTATCACCTGATTCCCGTATTTCATGCATGTTTAACTTGCCAGAACAATGATATTTTGTAGCATCAAAGTCAAATGAAAAACCCATGCTTTTCGTCATTGAAGCATTGGCCAGAATAACAGCAATACTATTTTTATCTCTACTCTGGTACATACCTGATTGAACAGCTTTAATTGTAACGTTCGCAGGTGTATCACCATAACCTGTCCAGCTTGAAGTAATAGTCGGTATGCTACCATGAAGAGGGAGAGGTTTGAGCATATAGCCATGGGAGAGAAATTTTCGTAATTTATACCGCATGGTTGCTATTCTTTTCACAAATGGTCTGGCCAGGTTGGCATGATAATCGGGGCGATTGTCCTGAGCCAGCCACACACTCAGCCTTCCCGGCTGAACACCCTGGACCAATGCCTGGGAGAGTTTACAGTAAAAGGATTGATCACCATAGGTGGATGTTCCTGTCTTTTTTCCAACCAGCTGTACCCGGCCACTGTAGACAGCTTGAAAGGCTGGAACCAAATTGTTACTCAGCCAGCCAGCGGTGAGAAAACCATCGACCTGATCGGCCATATAATCTGCTGCTCCTTCAACAACGATAAATGATTTCAAACCAATGGAGTCATGAATGTTGGAAAACATCTCTTGATAGCCATCCCTCCACCAGTGACCGCCGCCCAGGGGATGAGTATGGGTTTTATCCATGCATTCCAGCTGACTGGCAGCACTGACCTGATCAATATAGATCCCACTGGCACCTATCCGGTTGGTTAGTTGGCCAGCGGCATTTGCAATTATTCCCTGCCAGTTCTCACGTGTTGGGCACATGACAGCAAAGGTATTTCCGGCAAAATCCTGGGTGAAAATTGTGTTATTTGCCTGCTTAGTGGTATCTGGCCTGCCTCGTGTCCGAAAGTCCCATAATCCAGTTAAATCTGTATCAAAAAGTCTGCCATTGATATAGGGCATTATATATGCATTCTCTGAATACTGGATCTCAGAAATAAGTTCGCTCGTACCGTTACGTTCAGGGAAATAGTCGGGATAGTCATCATCAAAGGCCTTGCCATTCCAGCGATACCAGTGAATTCCAACCGGTATATCATCAAGGTCAGTCTGGAAAAGGCTGATAAATGTTTCCAGGTCAGTTCTTATCCTTTCCAGGGAGTCAGAGGAGTTGGGTGCATTGATTCCCCAGGCACCAATTCTACCCAATTCGTTCTGACTCATTATGCGCTCAGAGGTCATTGTTGGCCAGTATTCTGCCTTCTGAGATGCCCATGTTTTATAAATCTGAGCTGCTTCGTACCAGTTTCCCTGAAAGAGATCAAAGGCAAAATATCCTTCCAGCTTCCACGTATTATCAGCCCTTGTTTTATCAGGGATCGGAAACTTACCCTGAAAATGAATATGTCCATCTTCTGCCTTGGCAATAAACCGTTTTACAGAGGCTTTTGGATCATGAAACCCGAGATAGATACCATAGTTATCGTTATAATAAGAGAGAAAAGGCATGGTTGCACCCCAGCCTCTGGGATAAAGTAATTCCTGGTTTATGTTCTCAGCCACAGGATTTGGAATCAGTACACCCGAATATTGAGGGATCAGAAATTGATCATTACCATCGGCCCTAATATTCATTATGGGAAAATCAGCCTCCAGCAGGCTGAACGAACTACCGATCCCAGATACTGCCAGGTTCCATTGGGAACGGCCTCCCGATATGCTGATGGTGACAGTCACCATTAATGTGTCTGGTAGAACCTGATTCTCTGGTTTGGTAAATATAATTTTGTACCCGCTGAGGTCATTTCCGGTTGAAACCTGTGACCAGTTATTTTGGGAACTGACTGAAAATTCTGATTGGTCGGAGAGTCTTTGCAAAGTCAGGTTGAATAATGACGATGGTGCAGCAAGTAAGGGTATATCTTTTAGCTTTATTCCAACAAGCTCCATTCCCTGGTCTGTAGGACGGAGAGAAACATTTAGCTGATCATTGCCTAACTCCAGGGCCATGGCAGGGACGCCAAACAGAATACCGGGCAGGGACAAGAGGAGTATTATGTTGAAAAGAGTCCGATGCAGAATATGTGATGAGGTTGAAGTGACTACGTTTTTTTTTGTCATTACTCAAGAACCTCTCTACAAAATGTTTCGTAATACTTTTCCCCACCCGGAGCTGCTGTGATTTCTGCTCCCAGCAAAGAGTTGCCAGTGGTGTTACTACAGCTTACATAGTCACTACCTGAAAAAACTGTTGACCATTTTTGCTTATTATCCTTCCGCCAGGTCTGCTCGGTAATTGGAAGATACCATCTGCCGTTTTGAAATTTGATGGAGAGCATACGTAGTAATGAACCGTCGCAATTCAACGACGGCGTTTTTATGTAGGGGAAACTGACTCCTCTTACTGAAGAATTGGACAATCGAATGATTTCATATCCAAAAAATGGGTCGATTATCGATCTTAAATATCCTGGATAAGCGACAGAAAAGTCATGAAGAATCGATGTGAAAGATGCAGTTGGTAGATATCTTTTGGCCGATTTTTCTAAGAAAAGAGAACTGAACAGAGGGCTATGTTTTTTATCCTGACCCTGACGGGCATTTGCAATCGTCGAGCAGGCAATAACTGGCAATTGTCCGGCATTGAGTGTAGCCATGTTCCCCATTCCATTTTTGCCGATGAAAAAATTATTGAATATAATTATATGATTTAAGGTCCTGGACAGAGTAAATGCAAGAAGTGGCCCAGATGGTAAAAAGAAACTTAACAGGAGTCGCTGCTTGCCATCAGAGTGTGCAGACGGGTGAACGATAGAGAGGTCGGATACTACTCCTAATAAAGTGTGGAAAACAAGAACGAATATGCTGAAGAGGCTTCTTGTGTAAGCTGTTACTTAGATTGAGGAGTCACTAATTTGGCGGCCTTGGCAGTTCGTAAAGATTTTGGGATTTTAGATTGAGGAAGAATGTGGTCTCGAATCTTCTCCACCTCTTCAGAAATCTCTGTGTCATTACGGCAAGTGTTACAATCCTTGATGTGGTCATCAATAAATTGCATCATTCGTGCCGGAGCCATAGTTTCGGCCTGTACATGGGTGTACCAGTCTTTGATAAGGCGGATTAATTGCTCACACTGCATTGTTTATGCGGGAATTAGGTTTCCCTGTTTTTTTTGTTTGTTGTTTGATAAATGGGTTGTTTTTCAAATCGATCTTTAGTATTTACTCTAACTCATGGAAGTGGAAAGGGTACTGGTGGCCCTCCCGGACTTCAAATCCGGTGCACCGGGTGAATAGCTCGGTGGGTGGGTTCGATTCCCATGCACTTCCGCCATTGTTTTTTCATCCTTTTCAGATTGATCAGGTGTTGTTGAAAAATCAATGCCCCTTCTTCTAATAAGCTTGCGAACTAAATATTTCCTGGCGTAACGGGTTCCGGGCTGTCTTTCTTAATTAACGGAAATCCCATCTTCTCCCTCTGCTCAACATATTTCCTAGCCACTTGACGAGCTATATTACGAATACGTCCTATGTAGCGGGTTCTTTCAGCTACACTGATGGCCTTTCTGGCATCGAGGAGGTTGAAGGTGTGGGAGCATTTAAGGCAGTAGTCATATCCGGGCAAAATTAAATCTTTTTCAACAAGTTTTAATGCTTCGGCTTCAAAATTGTCAAAATTCATTATCATGTCTTTGACATTTGCCTCTTCGAAGTTGAATGCCGAGAACTCAACCTCCGCCTGGTGGTAAATTTCACCATAGGTGATGTTTTTATTCCATTCAATATCATAGACACTGTCCACGCCCTGTAGATACATTGCAATACGTTCAAGCCCGTATGTTATTTCCACTGTAACTGGTTTGAGATCAAGTGAGCCAGCCTGCTGAAAATAGGTAAACTGGGTTATTTCCATACCATCCAGCCATATCTCCCATCCAAGCCCCCAAGCGCCGAGAGTAGGTGATTCCCAATCGTCTTCAACAAAACGGATGTCATGTTCCAGGAGGTTCAGGCCAAATTTTCTGAGACTGTCAAGATACATCTCCTGCACATCCTTAGGGGATGGCTTAATCACGACCTGGTATTGATAGTAATGTTGCAATCGATTTGGGTTTTGGCCATACCGACCATCTGTTGGCCGACGAGAGGGTTGAACATAGGCAGCTTTCCAAGGTTCTGGCCCAAGCGCTCGAAGAAGAGTGGCTGGATGAAATGTCCCCGCTCCAACTTCAATGTCATACGATTGCATGATACTGCATCCGGATTCAGCCCAGTAGCTGTTAAGGGTGCGGATAATATCTTGAAAGTACATGTAGGGATTATATTAGGCTCTATCTGATAGTTTACAATTATGATTATCGCGATTACTATACCACAGCATGCTTATCGGGTAAATAGTTATTATGTGGAGACATCCCAGGTTTAATATTTTCGATAACGGCAGCTGTGACATTGACAGAGGACTTTCATGCCCCTTTATGAATAAACTTAAAAAGCACTTTTACCCCGCAAGCCAAAATGTTATATTGCAAATCAGGTATTCTCAAGGATTGTTGAGTTGCGGGTTCCAGCCTGGCTACAACAAAATGCAATGCACCGAGACAAAACAGCCATATTCCTCAATCGATTATGACATACAGCAATATACATTTACATATCCTATACCTACTAAATAAAACGTATCATTTCTTCTGCACCAGCTAACTAACTAATTGCCTATCACTTGCTAACTTATACTGTAAGGTAGTCAAACAAAATTAGGTATTATATTAGGCAATTTTTTGTATCTTCATTTCTATCTCAAATTTCACTGGGACTAAGTTCCCCAAATATGAATGACGTCAACACTGAGTTTACCCTCTTTCACTATACCATCGTCTATATTTACGAGAATTACTCAGATGAAATAATCAATCACTTTTTTTAACATGTAATATAAATATTTTTGGTGGCAAACAGCAAAAGACACCCGCTATCAAAGAGCGCATCGCGCTTTATCAAATCAACTAGTTACATCCTCCTTTCTGTCACGTGCAAATCAAAAATTAATCGGTATGCAACCTGTGTATCACGAAAATGGTGTTAGCTTATAGTAACAGTGTCAAAAATAAGGCCGTTGCCCATGCTCAATATCAGAAATTTTCTAAAACTAATCTCATTTGTAATAATATCGACTACAGGATCTTTTTTCTTCATCCACAGATCCGCATCAATTGGTAAGATGGCGGAACCACTTCGATCGATAAAAAAAAATTATGTACACAAAGTTCTTAACAATATGGCCGCTGACCTACAAATTTACCCAGTCTTACCCACGGAGTTTATATATCAAGATACAGATTTGTCTAAAAGGAATATTGTTAAAATACCTTCTTTACGTGCAGCCCAGGGAGAAATTACAGCTGTTTCGTTTGCTATTGCTGCGGGAGAGACACCTCTCAATAATTTAGATATCGAAATTGAAGATTTGAAGAAAGATGGAATTCCAGTTTCATCGCCTGGGATAATAGATCCTTATATAATAAAAATATGGCGCCAGGCTTCAATACATTGGGAAGTATTCAATGAAAGAAAAGATGCGATACTTGTACCTGAATTGATACTTAAGGATGACAGAATAAATTTAACAGGAAATATTGATGCAAAAGGGAGGTATCAAGCCCCTCACATCCTAAATGTACCATTTGGAACTAACATACCAGCTCACACCTTAAAACAGGTGTGGTTAAAAATTGTTATTCCGGAATCAATGCCTTCAGGAAAGTACACTCAGCGATTAATCATAACGGCCAATGAGGATATGATTTCCAGACAGCTCGACTTATTAATAGAAATACTTCCCTTTTGCCTTCCTGTTTCTAGTCGACTCTATGGAATTTATTACCGGAGGAGCCCTTGGCTGGTTGATGATTTTTATCGCCCAGAGTTTCTATTTTTAGAGGATTTAAAAGAAATTAAAGCAGCTGGGTTTAACTCTATTACTTGCTATGATGAAGATCATCTCGATAAATGGATCCAAGCAATGAAAAAAGTGGAGATGTCCGGACCGGTTGTGATTTTAGGAGTAGCAGGCAAAAATAAGATAGAAAAAGCAATTGACACTTGTAAAATACATGACATGAGTTGCTATTTTTATGGCGTTGATGAACCATATAGCACCGAAAAACGTGCGAAGCATAGAGCTGTTTCTGCGGGCATGCATAAAAATGGTGGAATGGTAATGACCGCTATACTACCTGAAGTTGCAATTGAGCTGAAAAATACCGGAGAGGGGCTCGATTGGGCAAACCTGACATACCACGAAAGTTCACAGTCATATTTTAAGACTAAAAAAAGAAACAACAATTTAAGGATAGCACCTTTTGAAACCTATTATTGGCAGGTTTATCAAGAAAATCCAACCAGGAATCGTTTTCTTTGCGGCTATTATTTATGGAAGACTGCAGCCGATGGTGTTTTTCCCTTCGAATATCAAAATCCGGGCATGTTTCCGTACAAAAGAGACATAATACAAAAAAAATTCCATTCAACGCAGAAAAATAATCTTAAAACTTATCGTCACTGGCGTCTAACATATCCTAGTCAGGACGGACCGGTCTCCACCTTGCAATGGGAGGGATGCCGGTTTGGGATTAATGATGTAAGATATCTAGCATATCTTGATGAATTGCTCAACCGTCTTTCAATGCAAGATAAGTCTGAAGCTGTTTTCATGCGGTTGAAACTTGACAGGCTTGTTTCTGGTATGTCAATACCACCAAAAAAAATATCGGTTAAAATCAACCCTTATATTGAACCAATACGATTTGAAAAAGCCCGTGAAGAAGTGGTCGAATTAATTCTAAGTGTAATTAAGAAATTGGATAGCCGAAAAAAAGACGATGACATCGTCTCCCCCTTTTTTTACCATTAGACAACCCAAAGGTAGTCTTTAATCCTAAAAAGTACGGTGTAGGATAGGGCTTCACCTCCATTATTACGATGTAATTTTAGATAAATCCCTAAATTTTAGTAAAATTATTAAAATCGCTGCTTTCATGTTTTTATTATTTGTTTCCAACGCTTCACGGTGATATACTTTGAACGAGTCATAGAAGATCTATCTCGTCATTGACGTTAGATATGATAATTATAGAATGGTAGAAGTAACAAGCCCTCAAGGTACACTGCGGGCTAAATTATTTTTTTCAGAATAGAAATCGTGACCCATATTCCATTCGGTACCTCATTTACTAGACTAACGAGTCACCGCTACAACCACTTCATGCACAAGGCAAAGAGATAATGGAAAATAATCAAGACCCAGGCCCATACAGATCAGAATTATACAGATCAAACTACAGATCGGACTACAGATCTCAATATGATCACGCTACTGATGGTTTCCAAGAAGTTCACTTATCCGACTATATTTTTGTTTTGAAACGGTACAAGTGGATTGCAATCCTAACTTTTTTATCTGTAATTACAGCAGTTGCCTTATACTCCTTTAATGCTACACCTATCTACAAGTCAACGGTCCAACTATTTATTGAACCGCCTTCTTTCTCAATAGCAGGAGCTGCGGCGGATGGAAAATATCGGAACCCAACGGATAAAAAGCAATACTTGCAAACACAACTCCAATTACTAAAAAGTAAGGCTATTGTGGAAAGGGTCCTGGATCAAGAAACAACTCAGGACTTCATTGGTAAAATAAGACCAGAAGAGACAACAGCCATAGAGCAAAACCTAAATGAAAAACCCATAGCTGAAAAATCCAGCTGGTTCAAAGAGCTAACCTCGAAATTACAGATAGGTCAAGCAAACATTAAACCAGAAGGATCAAAAAATGGAGAAAACCCAAAGCATCAACTAGATCGAATGTCAGAAGCTGCAGAGTATCTTTCTAATCTTAGAATAACTCCAATAAAAGACTCCGGCCTAGTAGATGTAAGCATTTTTGACCCATCTCCAGAGAAGGCAACACGCCTTGCTAATACACATGCCGATATTTTTATCGCAAAAAATATTGAAGCTCTTGGAATTCAAAACCAAAAAAATTTAGAGTGGTTGGATGAACAAATAGCTGCGCAAAAGACAAAATTAGAGGCATCCCAAGAGGCTCTCTATGATTATCAAAAGACTCAACAAATCATGTCGTTGGGTAAGAGCTCAGATATTAATTCTCAAGAACTGATGCAACTTAATTCGGCGCTGATAAAGGCCAGAGCAGACAGAGAAGTGAAAGAGAATGCATATAATCAGCTACGTCAGGTATCACTTTTGAACAAGCAACTGTATTCGTACCCCGCAGTTGCACAAGATCAACAGATTTTGAATTTGAGAGCAAGGTATATGCAACTTCTTGAGCAACGATCCTTCATGAAAGTTGAATACGGCCCAAGTCATCAAAAAATGATAGAGTTACAGAAAAAAGTTAGCTATGTAGCAGGGCAACTCAAAAATGAAATTAATAGAGTAAAAGGCTTTCTCAAAAAAGAACTTGATCTTGCCATATCCCTAGAAAAATCTGCAAAATCAGCGCTGGATGAACACAAAGGCAGCACAATGGTACTCCAAGAAAAAGCCTTTAAGTATGACTATCTGAAAAGAGCAGTTGATAGTGATCAGGCTGTATTTGACTCTCTTTTGTCTCGATCTAAACAATTTGACCTCATCAGGGCCTTTAAAAGTGATAATATTTCAATTGTAAAACGAGCTGATATTCCAATTAGGCCAGCAAAACCAAAAATTTTGCAGAACATATTGCTTGCAGCTATTGCCGGGCTTTTCCTCGGTTGCGGGCTAGCCTTCTTCATGGACTACATGGATACATCTGTCAAAACACCGACCGATGTTCGCCGATATCTAGATTTACCGGTAATAGGTGTACTTCCCTTCGACAAAGCTGTATCAAAAAACTCTTCACCGTCGCTCCCTTCAGAAACGAATGATATCGCTTTAATAAACTCTTACAAATATCCTTTCCTTAGAGTGCTGGACTGGTTACCTAGCGATCAAACTCAAAGGGTCGATACCGGAGGATCGGTCTTACTCATGGAAAGCGCTAAAATGGGTGAAGGAAAGACCACTATTTGTGGAAATATGGCTCTCCATTTTGGCAAATCTGGCTACAGAGTATTGGTCGCAGATTGTGACTTTCAACGCCCTGCTGCCCATAGACTTTTCGGGGAACAAAACAATTACGGCTTCACTGACACCATGAAGGAAATATTAGCTTTAGATATTAATTCTGGCAATCTCAATGAATTGAGTATCAGTGATTTATATTCTGTAATAGGTCTTCGAAAATTGTCAGGCAGGTTAAAAGTCATCAATGATGACCAGAGCATCATTTCAGAATTTCGAAATGGTAGACTGTCAGATATAATAAGTGAAAATACACCTTACCAGAGTCGTATTGGTTCAATGTTAGTCCAGGAAGGCTTTCTTTCCAAAAGTCAATATTCAGCGATTCTTGCTAGAAATATGAGAACAGGGCAACCATTTGGTTATATCGTTGTTAACTCCGGCCATGTAACTCAAAATCAACTCCAGGGTCTTTTAAAATTACAGTGCGAAGAGCATCTCCACAAACTTTTCAGCTGGAAAAGAGGAACTTTTAATTTCGACCAGCAGCAAATAGATTTTCATGAAAGTGAAAAAATTAAATTTGACGAAGATTATACTGAAATAATCGCAAAGCTCAGCCGAACCTCTGGGAATCGCAAATTAGAGGAAAGCATTTTTTCGAAAATCCGTGAAACAGGACGGAAAAATGTTGATATTATCTGTACCGGTCCAATCGAGGACACATACGGAGATCCAGTCAATACCCAGCTTCTCGATAAGTTATTAGACATTCTTAAACAGCGCTATGACATCATTCTGATGGATGCTCCACCAGTTCTTGATGCTGCAGACTCTGTGACATTAGCAAGGATTGCCGATCACATAGTCTTTATTATTAAGGCAGGATATCAACCTTATCCAGCATTACAAGAAGCAGTATCCAGGTTGATGGACAAAGAAGACAATCCGGTAATCTCTGGAGTTGTCTTGAACATGGTTAAGAATATTAATGTAACCTGATAACTTTGAAATAATATATTGAAGTTTTAAGGCTTTGATCTTTAAACTTGACCATTTTTAAGACAGACATACTGCCGGTTCAACTTTTTCTTATGAGGTGAGTGTTAAGCAGTCTTAGAAATGTGAAAGTAGCAACATTAGCAATGTTGATGAGCAAATATTATTACTATCCGTTTTTCAACCAAAAGTGAACCCTGCAAATATACAATTATTGAAATCATCAATCGTATATAAGACAAATGCATAATTGATCTATATTTACACTCAGACAGGCCTACTTTACCCTGCAACATTATACTAACAGCGGAGTCTCCCGCTTTTCAGTTTTGCATAAGCTTTCAAAAACAATCTAATCCATCTATTAAAAATAATTATTTTTAATACCTTAGGGGGAGGAACATGAAACTATCCTTTAATATTACCAGTTCAACTTTGTTGTTGATTATTATTTTACTGGCAACACCTGTACAAGCCTCTTTTAATAACATTGATCCATCGGCAGACTGTACTAATGCTGACGACCGAGCAACATTAGAAATTTCAGAAAGTGAATGTTTAGCGTTAGAAGCTTTATGGAATGCAACAACAGCCAACGGGGCTTGGACGACAACTACTAGCTGGGGTACAGTAACATCTGCAAATACCTGGCACGGCGTTACAGCTTCAGCTGCGGAAGGAGTGACCTCTCTGGATCTATCCAATAATTCTCTAGATGGTACCATACCGGATAATATAGGTAATCTAATTCATCTAACTAGCTTGGTTTTATCCGACAACTCTTTGTCCAATGCGATCCCAAATAATATAGGAAACCTGACAAACTTAACTATCCTGGATCTCTATAAAAACCAACTCACTGGCTCTATTCCGCCTGAACTTGGAAATTTGTCTAGCCTAACACGGTTATATCTTGATGAAAATTTGCTCTCAGGTGCTATTCCGGCTCAACTTGGAGATTTATCTAATCTCACCCGTTTATGGCTAAACAACAACCAACTCTCTGGAGACATACCTGCTTCATTGGGTACTATTAATACTCTCGTCGAACTTAAGTTAAATAATAATAACCTTAGCGGCGTAGTACCGACGTCATTGGGACGCGGGATAGGCGATTCAAATAAAGATCTAGCTAAATTGATTCTTAACAATAATCAATTGTCTGGTACAATTCCTGTTTCACTTGGATATCTTTATGATTTAGTAGAGCTTAGACTTGACTATAATCAACTAACTGGAGAAATTCCTGCTTCATTAGGAAACCTCCCCGATTTAGAAATATTGTATCTTTGCAATAATCAACTCGCTGGCAATATTCCGTCATCAATAGGGAATCTTCAAAAGTTAACAATTTTACATCTTGATGTAAACGCCCTTTCCGGAAGTCTTCCTGTGGATTTGGTGAATTTTTCAGATCTAGTAGACTTGAGCATTTTTAATAATCAACTTTCTGGAAACATACCCAATCTTTCACAAATTGCATCACTGGCTACTCTAAGTTTTGAGAATAATAATTTTGTTTTTGATAACTTTGAATCAGAGCATGCATCCTATGATGATGGATCACCAGCAACCTATACATTTGCTCCTCAGGCTGATATAGACGTAGTCCGTACTGTGAATGTTAGAACTGGTGGAATTCTGTCCATCACTCCATCTATAGAAATAAATGCTAACAATTCATATCAATGGGCAAAGAATGGTGCTCCAATTAACGACGCAACCTCACGGATTTTTGAAGAAAATGCGGCTGATGATACTGACGGAGGAGTCTATACATATACGGTCAACAATTCTATAGTAACTGGACTTACTCTGGAATCTGAAAATATAACCGTAACTGTTACATCAAACTCTTCCCCGGAAATCACCTCAAATGGAGGCGGAGACCAGGCGAGCATTGATGCCGCAGAAAACCAAACAAATGTAACAATTGTCACTGCGACCGACCCTGAAGCAGGAGATACATTAACCTACAGCATAATTGGTGGTGTAGACCAGGCATTGTTTAGTATCAATTCTTCAACAGGAGAACTTATATTTTTAGCAGCTCCAGACTTTGAAAATCCGACTGATGCAGGATCAAATAATGAATACGAAGTACAAGTAGCAGTATCAGATGGAATATTAGCAGATTCCCAAAGCCTTTCAATTGCTATTACCAATACAGAGGACAATAATCCAATTATTAATGAAGTAGTATCTGTCGCGACACCCACAACTGACGACACACCAAACTATACTTTTAGTTCAACTAAAGCTGGTGTTATTACTTACGGAGGTAGCTGCTCAAGTACAACAGTAAACGCTACTTCAGGCAGTAACACTATTACGTTCACTCAGCTTACAAATGGTACATATACAAATTGTACAATCATGGTGACAGATACAGCCGGAAACATGTCCAATTTATTGAACGTAACAGCCTTTCAGATAAATACTAATCTAGACACAACCTCCCCAATTATTTCAGAAATCACACCCGTCTCAACTCCTACATCAAATTCAAAACCAAGCTATACCTTCAGTTCAACAGAAGGTGGAACTATTTCATATGGTGGGCATTGCACTAGTGTAACAACAAGTGCAATTACAGGAACAAACACTATTACATTCAATAGTCTTGTAGATGGAAGATATGCGGATTGTTCAATCACCGTCACCAATACGACAGGTAACAATTCTAATGTTCTCAACATATCTGCGTTTGTTATTAACACCTCCTCTGATATAACAGTACCAATCGTTAGAGAAATAATTCCAATAATACCAATCGTTTCAGATAGTACCCCGAGCTATACATTTAGTTCGACAGAAGATGGTGTCATTTCTTATGGAGGAAGCTGTAACAGTACGACTACACATGCAACGGCTGGAAATAATACTATCACCTTTGAACCGCTCGATACGGGCTTGTATTCGAATTGCACTATTATGGTAACAGACGGAGCAAACAATCAGTCAATTAGGTTGAGTGTTTCTAAATTTGAAGTGATAGAGTCGGAAGCCATCATTACTCCCATTCATTACTTACTCCTAAATGGAAATTCTGAATTGTAATTTTTGTTATTGCAAACACGACTAAAGGATTGAAACACGACAATTTCGACATACCTTGGATGAAGACTACGATGGAAAAATTAGATACCAAAGGCTATTTACATCCTAACTATACGCAGTCAGCGTCAGAATTCGGGAAATTACTACAACTTCCGAGGTCAGGGGCTTGGCTGTTAGTTCGTCCAATTCCAGGTTTTGAAGATCGTTATTTTGATGCAATGACGATTTATCCTCATATGTTCTGTAAATCGTGGGAAGGTTTAGAGCAAGATTTAGATGAATTAGAAGGAGTTGTAAGTGTTGTAACCGTTCCTGACCCGTATGGCCTTTACAGCAGCTCATTGTTAAAAAGCTGTTTTCCTGATAAATGCGATCCAAGGTATAAACTTGGCTTACAGACAGATTTAAGCTTACCTCTTGATCAAATCGGTTCTAAAAGACGAAAAAAAGCAGGAGAAAAAGCATTAAAAAAATTGCAGATCGAAATTTCTACAGATCCAACAAATGAAATTGATGAATTTCATAGCTTGTATGATTGCATCATTCAACGCCATCATATTGATGACATGCGAGCCTTCTCTAAACATTCAATACAGTGCCATCTAAATACGCCTGGGTTGGTCTATATTAAATCAATTTTTGAAGGTGAGACAGTTGCTGTCCATACGTGGATGCTTATGAATAGGATTGCTTATGCCCATTTAGCAGCACATAGCAAAAGAGGATACGAATTATCTGCGCCTTCAGCGCTTTATCGTTTTGCATTGGACTACTTTAAACCCCATGCTAATTGGCTTTTTTTAGGTGGAGCGGCGACAGGATCGCATGAGAATCATCAAGAAAAGCTACTCAATTTCAAAAGAGGGTGGGCCTCTGGTGACCTTGAAATTTATTTGTGTGGAAGGATTTTAAATAGCGCTGCTTATTGGAAGATTGCTAATTCCAAAAACATCGACTTGAAAAGCAGTTACTTCCCAATTTATCGCCAAGGTGAGTTTTAGAAAATACAGACCAGTATTGATTATATAAATGGAATGGCATCTTCGCCTCCTTCTTTTGATAAGCGGTCATAATTCCATTTTGTCTTTGTGATAGTGATCAATGACCGCTTTCAATAAGCGTGGTAAAGAAATATTTAAGTTACCAATCAATTATATTTCCGCAGCTTTTTTCTTCACAAGCATTAACAAATTTTTTTCTACAATGCAGTTGATCTAGTCAATTCCAGTGCCTTATTATGATTATTTCCACAGGTATTGGTTCGCGTACCTGCCCTTGTGAATTGGATTAATTTCAAGACTTTCCGGCCTGGAATTATTTGTAACAGTATTGGCAGACAACTGGTTAATAAAAAATTGAATTATTTGACTGACTACCTACACAGATTTACTGCAGAGATAACATCCTAGCCAATTCATCAAATCGAAAGGATTGTGTTAAAAAACAGCACCACTTGTACGTAAGTGTTGTTCCACCATAAAATAGTCACGTACTCAGATTTACCTTCTCCAGTGAACATTAACCCTATTATTTAAACACTTAGATAGTGCACGTGATGAAAATAATTGAATTATTCAAGGTGAACATGCCAGAGTTAGTAACAGAAGAGATTACCAAAACTTTAAAAAGTGGCTATATTGCTGAAGGTGAAAAAGTAAAAAAGTTAACCAGTACTATTAACAAATTTATTGGAACCCAACATACAGTACTCGTCAATTCTTGTACATCAGCTTTGAAGCTGGCATATATACTGTCTGGCGTAACCAGAGGTACTGAAGTCATTACAACACCCCTTACTTGTATTGCAAGTAATACCCCAATTTTGGAACTTGGCGGCAAGCCAGTTTGGGCCGATGTCGATACATCCACTGGAATGATTACTGCCAATACAATAAAAAAAGTTTTGACAGATAGGACTAAAGCAATATTGCTTTTGCATAAAGAAGGTGATCCAGCAAGGTTGAGTGAAATATTGTCTCTAGCAAAAAAAAACGGAATTAAGGTCATTGAAGATGCTGCACATGCATTCGGAGCCAAGTATAGAGGCGTGAAGATTGGAAATCATGGCGATTTTGTATGTTTCTCATTCCAGGCTATCAAACATATGACTACAGGCGATGGCGGAGCACTTATATGTAAATCAAACGCGGATTATTTATTGGCCAGAAAAATGAAATGGTTTGGTTTGGACAAAGAACAGACTACTAATGCTAATCCCTGGCAGAACGATATTGATATCCTAGGTTATAAGTACAATATGAACGATATTTCGGCTACTATTGGTCTGTCATCAATGGAAAATTATGACTATACCCTTAACCTTTTTCATGAGAATGGTGAGTACTACAATCATTTATTAAAAGACATACCTGGTATCAGCCTGATAAGGCGTTCAAAAAAAGATTTTTCATCCTATTGGGCCTACAGTCTTCTAGTCGATAATAGAACTGCATTAATAGACAAACTTTCCCAAGAAGGAATCAATTCAGGACATATTCATCATCGAAATGACGTTTATACTTTATTCGCTGACTCTAAATCTACCCTACCTGGTGTTGATTATATCTCAAAGCACGATCTCTCTTTACCATCAGGGTGGTGGGTTACCCAGAATGATATAGAGCGGATTGTGACTATCATTAAAAGTGGATGGTAAAATGAAAAACAGACTTAAAGTGATGACGATTGTTGGTACTCGTCCCGAACTGATTAGACTTGCAGAGATAATTAAAAAATTCGATAAATATTCAGATCATATTTTAGTTCATACTGGCCAGAATTATGATTACGAACTGAATCAAGTTTTCTTCAAGGATTTAAACCTTCGAAAACCTGACCATTTTTTGAATGTTAAAGCAGAATCATTGCATGAACAACTCGGAAATATTATATCAAGAACTGGAGATGTGATTGTATCAGAAAGACCTGATGCAGTTGTTGTTTTAGGGGATACAAATTCAGCCCTGTCGGTCATAAATGCAAAGAGAAATAAAATTCCAGTATTCCATATTGAAGCTGGTGATCGATCTTTCGACGAAAATGTCCCTGAAGAGTTGAATCGCAAAATCGTAGATCATACTGCTGACATAAATCTTGCCTACACTGAATATAGTAGAAGAAATTTGCTTAATGAAGGTATCCATCCAAATAAAGTCTATGTGATAGGAAGTCCTATTCGTGAAGTATATACAAAATTAGCGAAAGAGTTCTCAGAATCTACTATTCTTAGCAAATTGAAATTGACTAAGGGTAGGTTTATAACTGCTAGTATTCACAGAGAAGAGAATGTCGACAATAAAGGCCGTCTTCGGATGATGGTATCAAGTTTTAATGCAATCGCTCAAACATATGATATCCCAATTATTGTCTCAACACACCCTCGAACAAGCTATCGCCTGAAAAAGCTTGATTTGTTTGCAGTAAGTGATTCCCGAATCATATGGCATAAACCTTTCGGTTTAATCGACTACATTACTCTCCAACAAAATTCATTATGTGTAGTATCTGACAGTGGTACGATTCATGAAGACTCGAGCATTTTAAATTTCCCGGCAGTTGCAATTAGAAAATCAACAGAGAAAGCAGAATCTATCGATGCAGGCCACTGTTTTATTACAGGACTTGATAAAGAAAGTGTATTAAGGTCTATAGATCTAGTGTTGAATGAAAGAATAGATATACTTCATTCTCCTATACCTATCGACTATACGCCTTTAAACGTTTCTGCAAAAGTTCTACGAATTGTCTTAGGTATGACAAAAGTTATTGACGAAAGAACATGGGGGAAACCCGAAGAAAAACAATACATCGACTAAAAAATATGACATTCAAAGAACCATTCGACTGCAAAGAATTAATTCTTCAAGAAGATACCAGGGGCTTTCTTTTTGAAATATTGAGGTTTAAAGATTGGAACATCCCAGCTAATGGACAAATATATACATTCTCAGTTAAACAAAACGTACGCAGAGGTGATCATTATCATTTAGAAAAACGAGAGTGGTTTACTTGTGTAAGCGGAAAAGTCACGATCTTATTATCCAATGAATTGAAAGGATCTGAAACATCTTTCGATTTAGACGCAACTAGACCACAAATAATTTATTGTGGTCCCAAAACAAATCATACCTTAATTAATGTATACGAAAAAGAAGCTGTTATCATCGCATATGCCTCTGTTCAACACGATGATAAAATTTCAG
>JAUTBQ010055546.1:0-17392 GCA_032361185.1 Lepetodrilus ovalis
GGTTCCTGATCTCTGTCATCTTTGTGTTTACAGTACTGGAGAAGGGGACCTCAGTCAGTAGGTACTATCGGTTCCTGATCTCTGTCATCTTTGTGTTTACAGTACTGGAGAAGGGGGCCTCAGTCAGTAGGTACTATCGGTTCCTGATCTCTGTCATCTTTGTGTTTACAGTACTGGAGAAGGGGACCTCAGTCAGTAGGTACTATCGGTTCCTGGGTCGGAATGGGACATGGATATGGCTTCAGACACGGGCCGTCATTGTACCATGCTCAAAGCGTCAGTCTCGCCACATCCTCTGCATGAACTATCTCATCGGGTATGTATCAGTACCTAACTACAATTTTTACTTTCCATGCTATAGAAATCACAAAATACACATGGGTTCTCCAGTGACCATCAGTGTAGTTGGTGATGGTTGAAATGGAGTATATAATTTAGAATCACTTTCAAGATCATTTTACTTATGCTACAGTCTGAATACCGATATTGATATTCCACTTAGACACATTATTAATATGTCACTCCAGGCTGATCAGTTCTAGCTGTAAACCTTTTAATGCCGAGTGTCAAGCAGGGGAACAACAAGTACAGGGTACCACCTTTTAACATTTCTTTGGGTTGACACAACCAGGGCTCAAGTCAAACATGGACCTATTGCTCTCATAGCCAATTGCTCTAACCATTCCCTAGTAACAACCAACAATTAATATTAAAATAAAATTGTCATGTTTGTAATTTTAGAGTTGGAATATATTATATATTTTTTTAGATTAATTTACGTGTTTGAACTATTAGAGGGTTTGATTTATCAGTGTAATTACGGTATTACAACATCAGACTAAAGATTGTACTGAAACCGATCTCCTATTCTATTTTCTGGATCATTACCAGACCACAATGTCGCTAATATTAGTCCTCCCTTGTGATGTCAGATTCCACGGAAAGTTGCATGCATACAGACGGAACCTTCCAGCCACCACAATTAACTCGTATGGACTGGGATCCACTGTAGTTTTGAAAAGGACATAATACATTGTGTCTAAAAATATTAGAATATCTTCATTTACCAGGTATTTAAAGGATTAAATCTGTTAGATTACCTGAAATGTCATTGCTCTTAAAGGGCCTCAGCTACAAAACGACTACATTGACTATACTACACTATTAAAACCAGTTAAATTATTTTTTAAAAGTTGCAATTTTGGTATTGATAAAATATGCTGATAAACTAATTGGTTTGTCTTTTAGTCATTAGTAGTGGTGTTTCATGCGTCTAAGGGTAGATTTTACTATGTATTGTGATCTGGCAATGCTTTAAGATCCACACAGAGACAGGCTCAGGTTTTGTTTGTTGCGCAATAACTGTCACGATATCGCAATGATTTACTACAAATGTGGCCTGCTGTTTTCCTACATTGATAGTCTGTGCTGCAAACTTTCTTCTCATCTAAATGGTAATCTCCACCACCAACACTTAAGCAAGTCTAGATGTCTGGGGAATAAAAGTGGCCTTTATTATTATTATTTTAAAAAATTGTAGTTTAGAGCCACTTTCAAGATTCTTTCATTCATATCATGCCTTGTCAGTTTTGGGCAAGAGGAAACCTGAAACATCCGTAGCACTCAATGTTGCAGTAATTTAAACCTTTAAACTCATTGAATAAAATTTCTGTTATCAATGTTGGTGTGCAAACTCATTGAACTGTGCATGCTTATCATCTAATTTGATTGCAACAGTGATAATATCATTGGTAGGCCGGATGGAGACAGTGAATAATTTAAGTGTGGTATGTTCTATGGCAGGATATTCTTGCAAGCTAGTATCACCAGGCAAAGTATTCCATCCTAGTATAGTGGACCCCCGTTTATCCGGACTTCAGATATCCAGTTCCCTCGCTATCCGCACAGATTTTACTGGGAACCATATATCAGTCTTTCTATGTAAAATGACTTGGGCATCCGGAAATCCAGTTATTTGCATGATTTTACAGGGAACGTAACCGTTCGAATAAACAGGGGTCGACTGTACATTTTAGCAAGGCATGTGCACACAAAACATGCAAGCTGTATTATGAATGAAATAATTTTGAAAGCCACTCTAATTACCCCCAATTCAACTAAACAACCAATCAGTTTTTCCCACCTAGATTTATACTTGCTTCAGTGTATGCACTTGTCTCAAGAATTAAAACAAAATGTACATATTATATTGAAGCTTGTGACAGACTGACTGTCTTTATAATGTTCCTCCAATGCATGACATATTCTAGATGACATCTAAATGTCAACTCAATATTCCATATGATATTGAAGACAGAACACTCGATTAACATTCATGCATCAATGATTCAGAATCTGGCATGTGCAAATGTTATCTTGTGCAATGACTGACATTCAAATCTTTATCTGATTCCAAATAATATATGTAATCAATATCTGTAAATTGTATTACAACATTGAACTCTCAAGATTAAATGCTCTCTCAATATATAATAATGTGTCCCATTAAAGATGTTCCATGCCATGGTTTCACATTACCCGCTTTGCAATGCCACGCATGAGTAGATCTGTCCGTAGACTAATGTCCAATGTCATTCAGCGAAACGTACATTAGTAGCAGGTCCTTAAAATATGATTTACAGTCAACTGTTCTGAATAACAGCGTGCAGATAAATAAATGTGACATGGAGGCAAGATAAAAAAACGGTAATTGTGATTCAGTCATGATACTGTTAACCCAATATCTTAGGTTGTATACTCACCAGGGAGTTGAAAAGGAAGATATTGAGAGTACACTGATCCACTGACCAGGGTAAATAATGTAGCACTTTGATTAGAGCATGAATTTAGTGCAATATTATTGTGCACATAATTATTATTATTATTAATATTTTATTATTATTATTAATATTTTAATATTATTATTTTATTAGTAGTATTATTATTATTATACCAGGGGCCTAGATTGCGAAACTTTCTGAGCACGATTACATGCTCAAGCTCAAATTTTGTATGGGAATTTATGAACAAAACTCTGATTTGAGCATGAAATTGTACTCAAGAAAGTTTTGTAATCTCGGGCGTTAGTAGTTTAAATTAACCCTGTTGGATTAGGCACAGGCTCTTCTTTTCAGGGCATCTCCGGATGCCTACAACAACAAGGAGACGGTTAAACTGCTTCCTCGCACATGAAATGGTTAGCGTGACAATCATTCGGTACAATCCTCCCACAGGGATAGGCGATGTTCCCGCAGAATTGATCTAATTGGACGTAAACACTAAAGGGCAGATGGTTCATATTTAGCAGAGGTGTATCATCAGAGCTATAGCCGAGGAGATATCGGGGACAGGATTGTATTTAGTTGCACCTCACCTGTCCTGATAGTGGTGATTAACTGCACATGTGTGCCAGTCGATTCCTATACTGGTAGAGCAATGTGCTGTTAAACCTTGCGACACTTCACCCCGCTGCATACTGGCTACATGCCTGTGTGTTGTTTTCCTGTGTTTAGACACCCCATCCACTGCACATTGCTTGCAGAGATGGCTTGTAGCTCAGTGGTAGATTTTCAGATTTTGAAGCCAACGATCCCTTAAAAGTTACGTATTTCTGACATCATCACGATAGATTTATCTGCAGTTATAGTTCTCAGTTTGCCAGTGCTAGCAGGTTTACTGCAATACTCATTGCTACAGGCATTTGCGGGTAATATGTTCCTGTCATAATCTGACAAGCTGTGATATGATCTTAATAATTTCAACAGCGTCTCTAAACCGTAATTCCAAGCGTAAACAAATCCTGCCGGCTACATGTTGTTTACTTGCTTGAGACGCCACCGCACTACTAAATATAGCCCTATACCGGCTATACATTGTGTGTGTGTGCCTTGTGTGTGCGTCAAACAACACCGTCACTGCATTACGGCTACAATGTGTTTACTTGAGTTAGACAACCGCCACCACTGTGCTCTGGTTACAATGGGGGGCACGGGCTTGTAACTGTGATGAATAGATTCAAGAAAGTGCATTAATTATCAGAATTGCTGTTCGCGAAGCTTCTCAGTGTAGACAGTGTCGGTGTGGGGCAGAGTGTCACTGATAGTCTGGGAGGATACAGGCACTGTTAGAACCTGCAATGTGATAGTACTGTATTCACTTCTTATGTAATTGCTTCCATTGCGTTCTATGTCAGGTAAGACAGCTTGATTTTCGAATGGAAAATTACTTTATTGTATCATTTTTTATATATACTGTTCTTAAAATAACATAAGCATTGTCCTCGTATATCTTTTATCGTAGAATTATAATAGTAATTGGTTTTGGTGGGTGGGGTGGTGTTGGGGTGGGGAGGGGGTGGGGGTACATTAAGTGTGTTGGGGGTACATTAAGTGTGTTGGGGGTACATTAAGTGTAAAATATGGAATGGTATCTTCTTCAGTAAGGAAGTTAAATTTATACTCAGATTTATTCAAATAGTTTGCTAATATATAAATAATAGGTAAATATGATCAGTCAATGTCAAATAGCAGATACTCAGTAGATGATATCATTTATTTTGGAAATCGTAGAAATAGGAAATGTTTTTGGAAATAGTTACTGCTACAGGACATAATTAATAGCTGTACAGATTAGGAACAATGGACTGTCATACCACCAACAGAAAATAAGGGAACAAATTACATTAACATAGCTGTCATTGACATGTCTATTACAATAGAGTGCCATTGAATCTGAATGCAATATCTCATCAAATTAAATTTCACATCATACATGACCAGCATGTTATGCATGTCTGCACAGAAGGCCAAATCTATGCGCCAATCAGGGAACTCTCAATCACTCATGAAATGGCTCCAAGAGAGTATGCTAATGAACAGAGGAAATGGTGAATTGTTGGTATGATAGATGGAGGGATGTCACTATCCAAAGTTGACCAAATGTTTGCCCTATAAAAAGGTGTAGTTTCTAGATTGTGGGATAAATACTGTCAAATTGATAGGGTTGCACGACACCTGGGCATGGCATACCTACAAATACGACACCTCAACAAAAACAACATCTATTAATATATAACATTAATTTTGCTCTACGCAATAAATTAAGATATGCTTGTGCTATCAACATAAAATTCCATACAATAACAGGAAGGTGAATTTCAACATCCACAGTTATGAACAAGCTCTATGTATGTATTTTATATACGGTAAATCATAAAGTGTTAACGAGCATAAAACTTTAACGAATTTAACGAGTTGCTCTTAGACATTAACATTTAATTCGCTAAAATATTTTTTAAAGAGTATTCTGTAGATGTAGGCATATGGACAAGCTCGTTAGCAGTTCATATAGTTTGATAATCCACCAGATGCTAAAGTTTAATGATGCTAATATTTTATGATTTACAGTATCATATTGTTTTCTAAATACAGTGTCCCCTCGATTTAATGCTGAATTTGGGGTCCATGACATAGAAAAATAAAAATGGGATGCACATCTGACCCAGCCTTTATCCGAATCCGCTGTGTATCGAACAGTGCTATATCGAGGGGACACTGTACATGTACATGTAATATCAATAGTTAATTAAAATTATGGAGAAAAAAAATATATCCAAACTGAAAAACACCTTATTGCCAATAAAAAGAAGGTCTTGCCCAACAGTGCTCTGTTCTAAATAAACTGTTCAGCAAGGATGTTGGAGAAGACAACCTATGTACTCGAGTCCGAGGTGGTCTCAGCATAGGCCTGAGTTGAATCTGTCTTATTGAATTGTTTAGGCTTTACTGCACAAATAAAATCCACTCTCGGAGTGGTAAAACGTAATTTCTTTCATCATGCACAAGTCAAACACATTTGTGAATGAATCAACAACAGCTCATATCAAACACCGGGAAAGAAAAATCAAGGACTACTAAGCCTGTCAATTATTTTCTGTCACGTATCAAACTCAACTAAATTGTTGATAGATTAACTAAAGAGACATTGTAAAGGTGTAGTCAGCTCAATGTTGTTGTTCTTGCGTGGTAATTTAAGCAGCTGGTAGAAAAACACTACACCAATGTGAATGCATGTACTTGTTTTCTGTGACTGTCTGAACACAGAAACCTGCGACATCACGAGTAACACCCCACTTCTTTGGCACCCGTGATTTTGGAGGCGTAATCGCCTTTGAATAATAAATAAATATATTTCTCAATGACTAAAAAAATTGAAAGAAATCACACATGTCGGGGAAAGACAGGTCTTTCAGAATATGCAATAACCCTGACAGTGACCATTATTCCTTATACAAGTATGATCTTGCCTCTTTAAGCCTGCATGAAAGCAAGAGGTCCGTAACAGCTCACCATATAGGTAGCAGCAATCATTGGCCCAGGCTAGTCTACACCAGGAACAGACTGTGTCACAATGCATTACACTATGTTTACAGACAAATCGAGGGTCTGCCTCTGACTTAGTGCCTCTAACATTGATTATGATGTACTGGCAAGAGATATGCCTGGGCGACAATTCTAGACCATGATCTGTATGGAGGTGGTAGTGTCATATGGTGTTGGGCAGAGATCACGCATGACAGACAAACTGATTTGATTATTGCTAATGGAAATCTGTCTGGACATTGATATCTGGACCAAATCTTGCGTCCTGTCGTTGTTCCATTCGCTAGCAATATTGGCAAATATTTGGAATTTGAAGACGACAATGCAAGACCACATTGTACCAAGCTTATCACCCATTATCTACACCAATGAGTACAGACAGACTGGTCTGCTAAGTCCCCGATATGTCTCCTATAGAGCATCATACGTAGTACATTAGAGACCTATCACCCACCAACGTGGCCCAGCCAGTGGTAGCTCGTCAGAATGAATGACAGGCAATGCCCAAGGCAACCACAAGTACATTGATAAAGAGTATGGCATCAATGAATCACTCTCTATTATGGTGGACACACCAGATATGGACAAAAACACCCAAAGCTGATTTCCCAAACATTAATCAAAATTACACTTCTACTATCATTTCATTCATGCCTTTATTTTCTGTCGGTTGTATAGTTTATTTTATTTTTTAACTCTTAGTGAACTTGTGATATTTTCATACAAATGACTGGTGAATAGCAAAGTATTAGTTTGGGTTTGAAGTTTTGATGGACAAAGAACTAAATGTTTGCAAACTTTCTCATTGTCCGTTTTTCTTTCAGGGAAGAAGAAGGACAGAAGTATCTAAAGGTGGAGGGAGACATACAAGGTGTGTCACCTGGCCTGTTCAACATGACCTCTGAACTGTGCCACAAGACCTCTGACCTGTATTGCATGACATCCAACCTGTGTCACGCGACCTCAGAACGGTGCCACACAACCTCTGACCTGTGCCACACGACCTCTGACCTGTGTCACACGACCTCCGAGTCGCCTGTCAGCACGTGCTGCAGCAGCAGTGACGACATTCACGAGGACACGGGCTACAGCAGCAGCTACAGCCACACCACCGACTACAGCAGTCCCCCCAACTCCTCCCCAGACACGCAGGTCGGCTCCGAGGACGAGACCGACTCACTTCTGGGAGACTACGTCATGACGGAAAAAAACATCTGCGACGACCAGATCGTCAGTGTCATGTCCAACGGGTTTGATCCCTTCCTGAGTTCTTTCCAAGAGGAGCTCGGTCTGGCAGAGTCTGTTCCTGCAGATGGACTGGATCTCCTGGATGACTTCCTCAAGACCATGGAGGAGGATTCAAGATCTTCTTCTTCTCCTCCTCCTACTCCTCCACCTACTCCTCCACCTACTCCTCCACAAGTCACTGCCATACCGATCAGTTCTACGGAGAACGAGTCAAGGCCGTCATTGCTAAGAACACTTCTAGACAGAGGCGATACCCTGTATAACAAGACTACGAATACTACATGTCCCAGTGGTCCTGTGTCAAAAGACTCTGTGTTTAACAAGAATGCCATGGCCGAGCAGTCGGAAACTATTCTGTGCGCTCTTTTCAAATCGCCACAAGAGGGCTGTACTGTTCCTCCCCAAAGAAGGAAAAGTCTGACGTCTTCTGTTAAATCCCCTCCAGTGTTGAAAGAACTTGTCGGAACTCCGATGGAGGAATCCAGTGCGACTCCAAGCCAAGCAGATTCCTTTATACCAGACGATCTGCTGGACTTTGCCATGCAGTATTGTGATGGGTTGGAACAAGAACAATCCAACACGATGGTCAACACCTCTGGTCAAGACTTGTGGACCAGCAGTGTGGACGATCTCATCACAACACTGGACGATGTCCAGCCCCGCTCCAAAGATTCGATCACCCCCGCCACCACCACCACCAACTCTTGTCCTCAAGAAGCAGGCTACCTGGATCTGGACAAAGTCAGCAGTGCACGCGGAAAACAAAATCAACATATCACTCGTCATACCTCACACCGATCGCATGGCATGTTACATGGTAATGTCGGAAAGGATCTAATAGGGTCTACCGCAAAATCTACTATGAAATCTAAGGACATTGTCTTCAAAGGTATTGAAGTGTCTAGCAGTCAACCACTCAAAGCAACCACTCGTCTGGCATCTACACAAACTGCTTACGGTACCTTTGCCAGCAGATGCAGTGATACCTCCCCCAACTCTAAGCAGTGTTGTCGATTGGGCAGAACAATTCCACATAGATCTCCTAATCATCCTTCTCACACTGTCGGGAGCTCGGGTGTCACATGTTCCATCACAAAGTTGTCTGAAAACTCCAACACCAAGCGGAATTGGTCACAATACTCGATCCTGCCGAAGAACTTGAAAAGCCGCTCGTCCAGTGTGCCAAGCACCAGCTGTGATAAACCACCAGGGCAGTCCAGACAATCCAGACAGCCCTGCAGCAAACCACTCGAGAGCATGTCCGAGCTGGAGAAGTACCTCCGAGGTTACGTCAAACGTCCTCACGCCGTGGCGGAACACTCAGGGTCGAAGACCAGCTCGTCGTCCTCCTGTGCCAGCAGCTGTTCCTCCTCCTCCTCATCCACGGGCTTCCTCCAGAAGCTGCTGACCGGCGAACTCTCCCGGGATCTGTACCGGAGGATAGACTCACAGCTCCTCAAGCAAGAGAGGGAACGCCGTATGTCCAATAGTAAACAGCCCATTGACAGCATCAAGGGATGATGGAGGGGAGTGGGCAATACCTTGACTTGAGGATAGAAAGTCAGGAAACAGTCCAGCTGCACATCTTTTACATTGACATTCATTTCCATTCATCATAAGTGTGGATTTCTCAAATTTATATATCTTTGTGTTGGTTGTGTTTGACTTGGTAGCATCATCATCATCCACTAGCAAATTTGATAATTATGTTCTTATTTGTATATACTAGATGGTTCCCAGCTGTTTGTGGATTTTCTACCGTAACTTTTGTAAATGTGTAGATGATTTTTACCAGCTTCAACATGGTCTACAGGTGGCAGAGTGTGATATTATTATATCTAAAAATATTCCTGTAGAAGTTGGTACTCATATTGAGCTTGCTAGTGTAGAAGAAAGAAAATCTCAAAGGAATCAAGTCATTTTGAAATGGGGGAATTAATTTGACTAAATAAGTAATGCTATAGACAATAGAGACTGAAAACAAGATAATGGAACCAACTATCTACCCATTTTAGAGCTACACTTTCAATATGCTGGATTATGATAGAGGATTTTGATTTAAATAATAACCAATAACCATAATCACAAGTTACTAAAAGTCTTTATGAGTTTATGGGTTCAAAGTGGGAAATATTTGTTACTTTTGCTTCTTGTTGCATCAAGTTGCAACCCTGAAATGTTACGGATATTTAGAGGTTAGTTAAATATTGATTAAACTACTATCGGGGCAAGTATTACTCCAAATTGTTGCAAGTAATACATGTATGTATATAAACCATCTCTACTGGATTAATTCCAAGCACGGGTCTATTGGGCATCTACAGTGGGTAGAAGGTTAATAACGTCAGTGAGTGAGTGAATATGGAGTTTAACGTCGCTGCGGGAATCTTTCACCCATTTGCGACGATTAATAACGTCAATTTGAAGGTGTTGCTGGATACAACCACATCTTGTCATTAAATTATGTTTACCTTGACGAGCAGAGACTTCTATATATTTACAAAGGCATTAACTTCCTCGACTACGCGAGTCATACACTTTCCACGGGCCTACACGCCACAAAGTGATGATAGCGCTACAAGAATTGTAACACCATGTTAGCGTTAAGGAGGTACAATTCTCGTAGCGCTACGTTTGTTCTGTGGAATGAGACACTGCTTGCTGGTATTAAGTTGATATAGATGTTACAAGTTCACCTGTGTATGAATGAGGTAGTCTGGAATATCTTTGTTATTGTTACATACTTGTTCACATTTACAATATTTTTCAACCTATGTTAACATATATCGATATGTTATGTATTACTTTCTGCATATAATGTATATAGATAGAAATGAGATTGTGATGACAGTATAGCTCGTCTTTCAGCTAAGATTGTGTGGTGAAATACATAGTAGTCATACAGTGGATCCCCAGTCGAATTCCTGGTAAAATTGTGCAGGAAAACTGAATTTCTGGATGTCTGCCATTTTACATAGGAAGACATATGGTTCCCAGTAAAAAACATGCGGATAGCGAGGGAACCGGATATCGGAAGTCCAGATAAACAGGGGTTGACTGTATCAGTAAGAATATTAATACTGGCTGGTATCGGTAGGCAGACACGGCAACAGACAATTGTGATTTCAGCGGAAAACAAGCATGGGTGTGACCTAAGCCATGGCCAGTGCAAATAAATCGACCTCTGGACAAATAAATCAAGATTTCAGTAGATCTGCAGAAAATTGCCACGTCTGTGTAGGTTTGAATTCAATCGTCATGATCACAGGAACGGGCCTGCGTCTCACGAAAGTCAATCAAGTTTTACGCCACTTCCTGTTATAGTAAAAGCATGGCGTACGCTTTGATTTACGAATGGACTACCGTCAGATCTGTCCATGAAATGCTGGCCAAATGTTTACTTGAGTAACATGCAACATATGGACCAGGGTGTCCTTTCACAAAGCTCTCTTATCCATGAAAAGACCATAGTGCTGTCTTTGCTCATAGCTAATACACTTCTAAGAGAGCGCCTGGTCTCTTAGTAGATAAGAGAGTTTCGTGATAGGATACCCTGGTCAACTAATGTAATCCACCCATAGGGACAGCAAGTCTCGTTTGGGTCATTTCCGGTGACAGATTGCCTAATAGATATAGCATTTAGATACGTGCTAATCCAAGGATATGTTTGATAAAAACGATACAGCATGGTTTGAAAATGTAGCTATGGCTTTGATAAAATTATTTCTATGAACGTGAACCACAAATATATCTGTAGACCATATGTCATGAAGAGTATGTGGCGACTGTAGATTTTTTAAGTTGTTAGAATATACAACCAAATGTATATCTAAAAAACAGTTACTGTCCCTTGTTAAATGTGTATAGTACAGTGTCCCCTCGATATAACACTGTTCGATACACAGTGGATTCGGATATAAGGCTGGGTCAGATGTGGATCCCATTTTTACTTTTGTTATTTAGCTGTACTATCATATAAGGCTGGTACTATAAAGCGGGGGTATGTCATGGACGCCAAATTCAGCATTACATCGAGGGGACACTGTACGTGACATTTTCTACAGGGATAATGTCCAGAAAAACATTTTTAAATGTAAAAATACTTAATATAGGCAGTGTAAGTAGACATGAGATAGCCCGAGATTCATTAAAATCCGGCGACATTATCAGGTCAAAAACCTAAATCTGCACAAATCGAATGTGTCTTCTTTTCTTTCACCTGTCACTGGAAATAACACCACAGATGAGACTTAGACTCTCTATTGTATGCAAGGATGATATTTTCCACTTTAATGCACCCATTTGTTCTCACAAAATACTAGAAATAATGCCTTGCTCAATAATATTTAAAGAAAACAAATGGAATTAAAACCGAGCAATTATTTGCTCATACCTGTCCAGCCAGGACACCAGGCCCTTCAGTGTAGACAGGAGATCAGCCAGCGCGGACAGCACCGCTACGGACAGGTGGCGCTTGCGGTCGTGGTGCGACACGTTGGCGCGGTTCCGGTCGTTCTCGCCAGTGTACGCCTGTACCATGTTGTGGATGCTGCGCGCCTTACACCCCAACTGTAGCGCCAAGTGCTGCAAGTTCTCTGTGTCGTGGCCGTAACGCTGTCAGGAATGTAAACATGTTGGCGTAAACAATGGTAATACATGCCAGCGCATGGCACATTGGCACAATCTCAAATTCTATATGGGGACTTATGAAAATAAAATTGAGCATGAAACCTTACTTAAAAAAAGTTTCGTAATCTGCTTAGGTATAAACTGAAGATTACGACTTTATCTGCTACTGTAAAAACATGGCATACCCCAGTTTACGCCCAGACTACTGTACAACCCAGTGAAATGCAGGCCAGGACTAACAAGGCTCCACGTACCATGGCACGGAGAAGATCCACAGCCTCCAGAATGAGTTCCTGGTGACCTAGTTTCCTGACGCTCAGCTTCTCCAGGTCGGAGTGCGTCAACATCAGCAGCTTCTTGCCGTCGATGCCGTTGTTGTGGAAGTGTTGGACGTACTGGGTGATAGCCTCGTCTAGACCTGCAGGAGATTGATCACCAGTGTGATTTGAACGTATTGTATTGTAGTAGACATGGTAGATTCGAAGGGATTGGTGCTAAAGCCAGCCTGACATATGAGCATCGCTGACATTCTTTGCTGTGCATAGACAGAGCCGTTATTCATGTTGTTAGTAGGCAATAAAGATGGTCTAATTTATTAGCTTCGAAGTTCTAGCCAGCAGGGCTATAGCTAGTCATAGAGAAGGGGTGGGGGGGACATCTGCCACACTAGTCATTGTATCCAACTACGTTATTTTTCTCATTAATTGCAATATCACTTTGTACTTTTCATTGAACTGCCTTCTCTATACTAAAATAGCTACGTCCCTGGGTATCCTTTCACGAAGCTCTCTTATCTACTAAGAGAGTGGTAGCGCTCGCTTTGCCGATAGCTAATACACTGCTAGGAGAGCGCTACCATTCTCTTAGTAGATAAGAGAGTTTCGTGAAAGGATACCCCGAATATCATCGGCTATTTACAGATTGATTTGTTACCGCTGTAGGGAGAGTATGCTCTGAATACAGAATACCATAAATTGTGTAATTGGTGCTTGTCCTTTGTCACATGGTATAAGCAAGCGCTCTATAGACATTAAAACAATACCATTCTATCATCGGAAGTATTTTACTTTACTGTATACAACATGCAGCGGTCATCGTCTGGGACCACAGTAGGCCTACCAATAGAACAGGTTATCCTTTCGGGAAGCTCTCTCATCCGCTGCCGATAGCTAATGCACTGCAAAAGAGCGCTATGGTCTCTTAGTGAATAAGAGAGCATTGTGAAAAGATACCCGGTAACAGTAGTTACTGTATATGTATGTTTGTATAATACACCTGAAGGTGATGAACACTACGTATTGTAATCCTCTCCCTGCTGGATTAGACACAGGTACTGCTCTTTAGGGCATCTCCGGTTGCCTGCAGCATGGAGAGGGTTAATATAGCATGGGCATACCCTACTCCTAAAACATCACTGCTTCACGGCCGAGAGGACTTTGCTTTTCTGATATTATTTTGCATATACTATTATATATACAATTGATGTTGATACTTCCATTTCTCAAGAGCCACGTCATCACGGCATCACCCCGTGAATAATCAATGGTCTGATTAGTACATTAATATAGGCTCTAATACACAGTGGAAGAGTTCATCGAGCAGACTTTACCTCAGTGTGCTCCATTTGCTGCCGAATTAGATCATACAGACGCGACGTATGCATGGACTGACATCTGACAATTCAATTAAGGGGTCATTTATTCACATGTCCCAAAATAGGACCGCCGTATGCCTGCTTTGAAATGATCTTAAGATATATCTGAATAGACCAAATATTAAGGTACTCTGTAGATTGGAAGATTGATAATTACTGCAGACGTGAGTGCGTATAAATGGCCGGTTCTTTGCTCTTTGCTGTCGTCTTTTGTAGATGAAATATATGTTTATAAATGAGACCATAATTACACGATTTCCATATACTAGTATTCAGGCAGTTTCGTTTCGTATATGTACAAAAGATGACTAAGTCGTAATAGATTCATTGTATAGCACGCACTCTTCCCTAATATCGAACAGACATAATTTACAAATTACTTATATATACTTTCTTCCCGCGTCTATAGTTTGTCTTTCAGCGCTGACTATCTAGTCATGTCCATTAACTAATATAGATGCATCGCTAGTCTTTCATATGTCAACAGTGCTAACCTTTTAGGTATATTGGTGGCGGACATTTTCTTTATGATGAGCAAGACAAGCGGATGGACTGAAGCCTAAACTATGTCATTATCGAGACCTATCTTGGGCAGGCTACACAGATTATAGGAAGTCGGGGGCCCTAAGGGGGTCATCTGTATTCCGGCTGGGATGTGGCGCGCGTGTAAAATGGTCGCAGGATGAATAAACCAGTTTATAACGATGTGTAGTGATTACTGTCTAAAACAGACTGGATTTGTTTTATATCAGACCAGCTGCGTACGTGAAGTGTTTGGTAGTCTGAGAGATATACAGAGAACGATAGACATAGATGCATTTGATTCTCGTGTGCCCTGCGAGTAGGAATCCATCTCTATTTGGGCACTTCCGGGACTCTGGAAAAAAAGTGCCGCGAGTTGCTTCTAAGTGGCTGCTGTCATGTTGAGACTTCTGAAGATTACAGAGCTTCAAGCTGGGCGAGCAGCCACATCATGGAAGCTTACACCGGTAATTTAGCAGATCCAACCCGTCCTATCTGATTGAAGAAACCACACTGTATTGATTTTAGAAGTAGAAATGGGACACACAGACTTACTTTTAGATTTGAAGTACTTGTTGCTCACGTGTTCTCTCGGCTTTCACCTATAATATCGCTGACTTAATTTTTTCTTTACATCAGCTGTAATTGGAATACCTTCAGTGGGGAAGGGGGCATCTGCACGTAGGCTACTCGTTTTCACAGCGTCGTATATACTATTACTTGATACAGCCTTTGAAAAAGGCGTCATTATCCGGGGGCTTGCCCTATGCTTGTCATTAGGATCCGTAGATTACATACTTAACATCAATTTACCAAGGAGATATAGGCCCCTATATTTATATCAGCAGTTGCTCTATGCCTAATAGATTTACGAAATTGACATGTCTAAGATGGGCATAATGTTAACCCTCTCCCTGCTGCAGTGTCTGTGCCTAATCCAGCAGGGAGAGGGTTAAATGGTAATTGCTGCAATACGTCTACATCTTGGATACGTCTGCATCTTGAGTTCACTTGCATAGCGCTCGATTTTTTGAAATATGTAAACGCAATTACAGTTTGAGATTATTGAGTACTACACGACGAGTCTATTGTATCTCGGTTCAAATCCTTTACTCTCAAAATCCTTGATTTAAGAAAATACTAGGCATGTGTAACGTGAGTCGATTTTAATTTAAATAAATCACTAAGTTCTTTTATTATTCATCGGTCATTCAACTTGACCGACTTATTATCTACGGTACTTTATAGTACATGTAGTCACGTGATTAACTGCATGCTGGGATTGATGTGTCTGATCACGTCTTGGAGGGCACCTGGATGGATTGGATTGAGAAAGTAATTGGTTTGTCAATTTGTCCATGCGATAGCGCTTCCATAACCCTTCGATTTGTGTAATATATACCTGCTACTGCGGTAATGGTTAGAGCGTAGGCCCGGAGGTCGCGGGTTTGATCCCCGGTCGCGTCATACAAAAAGACGTTAAAAGATTGTACTTGTTGTTCCCCTGCTTGGCGCTGAGCATTAAAGGGGTAAAGCAAGGGCTTGTCAGCTCGGTGTCAATATACTGTGTCTTTGGTGGGTGGGTGGGTGTGTGTGTGTGTGGGGGGGGGGGGGGGGGGGGGGGGTTTGTGTTAGGTATCGACGCTTTGTCTGCCGCTTGATATTGCAAGGGAACTAGCACTATCAAAACTGGTGGAAATCCAGACTTGTCAAGCAGTACATGCATGCAAGACATGATATGAGTGAAATAATCTTGAAAGTGGATTTAAACCTCATATCAGCCAACCCGCTGCTGCATATCAGCCATTTGCTCTGGATTACTATTTGTTTATTCAGATATTTAAAACAGATAACGGTATATATAGCTGTGAAACCGACGAATTCAATTAATAATGATATATCTGTCAAGTTTTTATATCATGTAACACCTCTCAAATATTTGAAAAGGAAATGAAATGCTAGAAAAGTCGGATTTTTCTTTAAGCTGATGCTTCCGGGTTCTGTCTTTTTTTTTCTCTCTTCTCGTCCGAGATCTCAAGTGTTGTAAAATGGCACAGGTTTCTTGTTGGTTCCAAGTAAACAGTTATATCGACCGACTTGGAATTCTGATCACTGTTCAAGCATCCTCAAGTATCAAAGAACATTTTTCAATAATGTAGCTGCCCAATAGGGTCCAAGATGTATGTTGTCCAAGTTGCATTGTACATACTGAAATGTAGAATAGCTTATTGTATTAATATGTCAACATGTTGCAAATTTCTTAAAATATACGAGTGTGTAGGAGTGTATATCGTAACTTTACTTCGTTTCGTAATTACCAATCCTCGCACCCTATGGGTACTTATTAATTACGTTTAGGGTCCGCGATTACGAAACCTTCTTGAGTACGATTTCATGCTCAACTCAGAGTTTTGTTCATAAATTCCCATATAAAATTTGAGCTTGAGCATAGAATCGTACTCAGAAAGTTTCGTAATCTCGGTCTCAGGACTCTTTCCATGGTACCCCTGGCACTCATCTAGAGAGAAACTTGCGCAAACGGTCGATTAGAGTTATAAATAGAGCAATGGTAACATCTATTTCATTGGATAGATTATTACAGCAAATTCATCGTGAAAAATGATTTCATTGGTTGACTGTTTGCGCAAGTTGGATGTGTGCCTATGGTATACCATGGGAAGAGTCCCGAACGTAATAAGTACCGTTTGGGTGCGAGGATGGTAATCATCTTGCCTATAGGCCACGTGACCTAACTCGACAGTTTTTTTACCCTTCTCTCGGGGAGCAGGCTCTCCTGACAGCGTGAACACAACAGTCTGTGTTACACGCTGTCACACTACGAGGGGTTTCGCGTGTTCGGCATAATACAGAAATGTATTGGCTGTTAAGTTGCATAACGGCAACGATCCAAAATGGTGCAAATGACGAGAAATGTTCAATTTAGAAACTATCAATTAAC